>CATIWJ010498760.1:0-16453 GCA_949640765.1 Croton laevigatus | reverse complement strand
AAATTCAGTCTCAAATCCGTCTGAATCTCTCAGAATCTGCACTTCGAAAATCCAAATCCTCCTTCCATCTCACCTTTAAAATCTTCTTCTTTAATCTTCAAAACCCATCTGATTTCTCTTCAAGCAATATTCGATCAGATCCCACTTTACCTGCAACCAATCCCTTCTGATTTTGTTTGATTCAAAACGAGCAACAACAAGGTTGAGAACTTACGCCCAAAACGCAGCATCAACTTAGTAAAATAACTCTCAAAACGCAGCTTGAAATAAGAACGTCCAAAACGTGCGTTTTACTAAACTGAATTCCCTTGCACCAAAATGCACCATTTTGGATTATTGATGTACTGCTATAGTTTTGCTCGAAACGCAGGATTACCTTGCGTTTTGAGTTTCTTCTTTCTTTGCTGAATTCTAGTTCCTCTTTGTTCTTCGATCTTCTTTGGTTTCTACTTTTTTCGATCTGCCTTACTGTTTTCGGACGACTCCTTCAAAGACGAAGAGAACCCCGATCTGCGTTTTGTTTTGGGTTTGCTCTCCTCGTCTTGTTCCTTCTTCTTTCAATTCAGATTCGGTCTTCCATCTCAGCTCAATCTCTGCTTCGAATCTGATTTCCAAAACCTTATTCCATCTGCTTCTCATCTTCATCAAAACCGGCAACAACAAGAACAATACATCTCCAAAAACGATGTGCAGAGCTAAAATCTTCATTTTAATACTTAAAACGCAGGCGTTTTATGCTAAACCGAAACTCATTAAGTGAAATGCAGCCTTGAGTTGCGTTTTAGAGCTGCAATATTCCCTTCTGATTTCTTTGATCCCAAAACGGTGTTGCACCAGACAAAATCTCAGCCAAAACTCACCGTTCGCTTCAGCTCATTATTAAAATAGAATGCTGCGTTTTGCACCTCATAGCAACTCCCATTTTACTCCAAAACGCAGGCATATCTGCGTTGCACAATCTTGATTTCACACTTATTATTCCAGCTTCAAAACGCACAACTCCATGGTCCAAAACACATCTGTCCTTTTATGATTAAAAATGCTGCTTAATTACAATTATAGTCCAAAACTTTGCAATTTACTACCAAAGACCCCATGAGCTCCTAATTTCTTCCAAAATATTTCACTGTGCGCCTTTTATGCCCGATTTTCGTTCCTTCCTGCAATAATGCTCAATTATGACCTGAAAACAAAATAAGTGCTAAAAATATAAATTAACCCTCAATTAAGAACAAAATTAAACAATAATTTCATATAAAAATGTATATAATTCAGGCACTTATCATTAAGCCTTCCTAATATCCTAGTCCCCGGTAACGGCGCCAAAAACTTGATATGAATCCGAGTGACTACGCTACTGACCGTTAGGCAAGTGCACCTATCGTTCCGTAGTATAGCTACCGGAGTACCGAGTGTTGTATCTCACAGGGACTATCGATTACTAGTACTAACTCTCCTTCTATTATCTAACCGGCAAATTGAAGTTCTTTTTAGATTTAATAATTAAAACAAAGAAAATGAATAAAATTAATAGAAATGAACAATAGAAATTCACGTCGAAAAACAAAGCAACAAAGACAAACAAGCAGAGAAACAAAAAGTATTTGGACTTTGAATCCCTTAAAATATAAATTATGTTAATTACTCTCTCGAGCTAATTAACGTCTGATCCTAAGTTGATTAATTGAACTCTCATTCTAATTAAAACCCCTAGTCTCGCATTAATTCACTTTATGAGTTCCCAGTATTGGATTTGACTCTAATCCAGAGGATTTATGTCGACCTATCTCTAGGTTTGCATGCAACTCCTTTTAATTGCGAGTAATCGATTCACATGCGGTTCTCCCAAACTCACAATGCAAAATAGACATGAATTAATAAGCCAACAAATATTAATTCAAGACAATATTTATCGCAATTAAATCGCAACATCAATTAACAATCGCAATAATCAACCAAATCAAATCCCAAGATAAATCCAAAGTTCATTTCCAAAATCCAAAGTTCAACAATAATTAATAGTTCTTCATCATCGCAACTTCAACAAAATACCCATTCATATTCAACATCATCATTCCAACAGAAACAATTAAATTAACGGAAAATCAAAAAGAAATTAAGAACAATACTGTAATGAATTTCCTGCTCTGTTCGCCCAAAACGCATGAATGAGTTGCGTTTTGAGTCCTTCGGTTCCTCTCTGTTCCGCGTTATACAAACTGCTCTCGTCGTTCTTGGCTATGAATTCTGATTTTAATTCCCGACGATGAAGCGCTGCAGCTCTAATTTTTTGTGGGAACTACTGAGACTGCTCTCTCCTTCTCTGGACTTTGCTATTTGTATTTCGGTAGAAAGATTGGCAGTATCCCCAATGTGGTTGTAATTACAGATTGAGAAGAACTTATGATATTTGAAATTGGGTCTTTTATTTGTTTCTCCGGCAGTGAATCTCTGATATATTTTTCCGGTTGATGAATTCTGTTGTCCTCGTTTTTTATTTTGAAGGTGAAGAGAAACATCCTGATATTCGATTCTTTTGGGTCTGTTCTCTTCCCTTTATTCCTTCGTCTCCCCCTTTCTGGTCTCTACCCTTTTCTTTTAATTTTAGAATCGATTTTCCAAAATTCAAAAAGCCCCCACCATAATCGCTTTTCAAATCCCACTCCAATCTTCTCAAATCTCCTTTTTAAAAGATTTTCGAGATTTCTGTTTCAAAATCCCAGCTCTTCTCTCTATTTCCTTCAACACGACGCAGCCCCGTTCTTCATCTTTTCTCAAACTCTTTTAAAATTCAAACTCTCTCGAAATCTCAGTTCAATCTCCCCCAAATCAGCTGCTTCGTGCTTTTTTCAAAGACCAAACGAGAACACCATTTACCTTATCTGTAAAACAAAATTTGCTTTCCATCAAAAACAAAAACGATGCGTTGAATTTAGCATCCCTGTCTCTAGCTCAAAACACTGCGCTTTGACGCAGAAATCCATTCCCCTCTCAATACGGTGCGTTCTGCACTCCTAGATTCCAATTTAAATTGAAACACAATATTTTGCTGCATATTGGACAATCCTTTCCTGATCAACCCCTGAATTTGGAAATACAACAAAACAGCACCCCAAACACTTAACAACTCCACTTAAGTCCTCAACTTCGCATTTTCTTCTAGAATTTATCTCATTGTACCATTTTTTCCCAATTTCACTCCTTTCCGTAATAACACTCGAATATGACTTGACAAATTAAAATGAATACGATAAGTACTTAAAAGACAAATTAATCACTATATATAATCAAAATTAAGCACTAATTTTCATATAAAAATATATATATTTCTGGCACTTATCAGTACAAAGTCCCCAACTTTGTTCTGATTTCATTGCTTTTGAATTTCTAGTTATGAAGAACTCTGCTCCTCTGGCTTCTTTTTCATCTCTGTCTCTGATTTTTGTTTCTGCTTCTACTTTTGTCGTTGAAGCACCGGTGTATTTTCCGGTGAAGCAGTCCGAGTTCCTTTCGGATACCCGGATTCCCTTTGATTTGGCCGGACTTCTCCCTCTTCTCGTTACTCTCAACTCTACCCTCTCTATATTTTCTCTCTATGTTTTTCCTTCTTCTATTTCAGACTTGTTTATACTCTGTTTTCTTTTCAAAATTCAAAAATCATGAATCAGTCTTCCAAATCCACTCAAAATCCCATTTTGAATCATAATCAAATATGTTTCTGATCAGATGGTTTCGTCTCTAACTTATCTTTAGATCCCTTTCTCAATTTCAAGTCGTTCCACCTTTTTTTGATGCCAGATGGACCTCTCTCTTCTTTTGAAATTCAAATTCAAACTATCATGAGAATCGGTCCTCCCAAAGTCTCATCTGATCTTTTTCCCTTTGATTCGGTCGACCCATCTTCACGATTCCTTCAACGAAAAGCCTTCAAATCATGTTGTCAGTCCCCAATCCTCTCATCTAAATCACAGCTTTGAAAACCACTATAAAAACCATATGCTGCTTTCAATTTCAAGTCTAAACGCAGCGTTGCAGAGTTTTGTTTTAAATGGTCTTCATTTAAATGAAACGCAATTAGGATGCGCGTTTTGAGTAATGAAATTAACTCTCAAAACGCTGTGTACAAGCTTTCCATTTCAACTCTGACCTTCCACCAAAACTCACCGTATAACTGAATTTCAATTAAAATGCTTGCTCAATTCCCTTCTAATCCCCAAACTCTACATCTTAAACCTGAACTTCTAAATTATTCCAAATTATACTTCTTTTCTTTGCTTTATCTCCCAATTTCCGTTCCTTTTTATGAAAATGCTCGATTATAACCTACAAAATATAAATTTGACAAAATAAGTGCTATAAGAAATAATTACTCTCTAATTACAACCGAAATTAAGCAACATTTCTATAAAAATGTATATATTTTTGGCACTTAACACGCCTTCCAGATGCGGTCGGCGCTTGTCTGATACCCCACTGTAACTCATATCGCCGAATTTATGTGTTTAGGGTCGACTTCCCGCGGAGGTCACCCATCTTCCCCTTTACCTTAACTTGAGCACGTTTAACTTTAAAGGTTCAGCCGAATTTCTCCGCGATCCTTCCGAATCCACGAGACTGGACTGCACCATCTTTATCTACAGATGTCATATATTACGTTTATACTTAATTTTCGTATTATTCTGTTAATAATTCATGTATAATTTAAGCATTTTCTTGTCTCCTATTTTTACTTACTTTTCGTTTACTATTGGTTTACTTTTTATTTATTTTCCGTTTACAAAGGCTTACTATATTTATAACTTGCTTACTTCTTGTTTATCACTTGTTTACTATGCCCATAACTTATTAATTCATAATTTACAACTTGTTTTATAATTCTGTTATTTTCCTTTTACAAAGGGTTTCCTTCCTTAACCTTCCCTATTGTTAATCACTTCTATCCTTCCATACTTAGATCACTCAGCTTTTCAGACGGTACAGATTTCAGAGCATGACATTTCTCTCCTCTTTTTAAAATAGTTTTATCCTCGAAACTCAATTTGTAACATCTCGTCTCTTCACTATTTAACAATTTATGAGTTATCATTAGCTAATAGCGTTTTTGTAGGATTTTCGAGTCCCGAGGCGTAGAGGCATTAGAGTCAACCTCAGAGATTCGTGCTAGTGATGGCTAGATTCGAGGTAATTTATATGCTGTAACATAATATTATTAAGTTGGGCTAAATGATATGGGCCTAAAATAAAATAGAGAAGTAAGAAGGAGGTATGGAAAATGGGCTAAGCCCACTCAATGGATCCAAAACTTGTGCCCCAAAGACCCTAATATAAAAGCTAAAAAAAACTCCATTTTTCCATTATTCTCTAGAATTTTCTTCTTCCTTCCCCTCTCTCCATCCGCCCCCCACCTCTCTCCTCTCTTCTCATCACCATTTTCTTCCATTCTCATCTAACCTCTTCATGCTTAACACTTAATCCACCCCATCTCCAACCAAGGCCGGCCTATTCATCTTCATCTAAGCAAGATTTCCTAAGTTAGAGTGCCATAAATCTCAAAGAAAGGTTAAGAAGATTTAAGAGGTAAGAGAAAATATCTAGGGTTTATGAAATAAGTCAGATTTCTTGTTGATTAATGATAGAAAATGGTCAAGAGGCATGGATTTAGTTAGGATTATATAAGACTTAGAGACTTATAGAAACTCTATAAAAGAGAGGTTATGGTTTAAGTTATTTGAAGTATAAACTAAATAAATACCTATGTTTCATATAGATTTGGAGACCAAGGCTATAGACAAAGGGAAAGAAGTGGCTTGAGCTTAGTGGAAGCTCAATTTTGTGAGGTTTGATGCTTTAACCCTCTTCTTTTAAAATTGATTTGAGTTACTTTAAAATTTTGATTTGTTGTTTGAGTTTGGATTTGACTTCTATTGTATAATTATTGGAATTTATTCTTGTTATGGAACCCTTAAAATGCCAGTTTATGATACTATAATTATGAGATGCTAATTTGAGTTGGTTTGAAAATGTACTATAATGATGTAAGAAAAACCCGTCTGGGGACACAGGTGTCGCGTTCGCGACCATCACGTCTCGGTGCGGTTGTCGCTCTTGCGACTACTTTGTGTAGAAACAGAAGGGTTTTGTGGCATTCATCGTGCACGTGATGGTCACGCCCTTGTGGTTGTCGTGCCCACGACTGCCTGCTTTTCCCAGCCCGTCCGCGACCATCACCTACCTTGTGGAGGCCGCGCTTGGGATGGTAACAAGAAAAGGGAGCCTCGCGCTCGCAACTTACGTAGCGCACGCGAAGGTTAAAATCTTTCAAAAAGATTTTTCAAATGAATTTTATGGATTTTGAATAAAACGAGACTTGTTCTAGAAACTCAACATTTATGTATGATTATGAGTATTGAATAAAAAGAATGAGTATGAGAATTTATCGAGAATGAGACTCAAATAATGAGAATGCAATTGTAATTTGTATTATGAATGCTTCTTTGATTTAACGCTCATGTGGCTCATTTAGAACATTAGAGATAAGACTGCAATGCATCGTAGGGTTAAGAACCGCGATAATTATGAATATGGGTATTATGTTACCCCAACCTGATGAAAAGATTTCGAGTATTATGGTACTCAATCAAACGCATGAATATATTACTCAAGTGGAAACGGGTATTATGGTACCCTAAGATAATATGAAACCTTACTCTTATCCTTGAGTTCTTACAATGCCACTAGAGCAAAAATGTCACTTGCACGAACGTCTAATTGTTTTCAAATTGTATTTATTTGGTTTTCCCTTTAAACGTTTGTCGTGATTTATTTAAATGTTTTTTAATATATTTCTACATGTTATTTTCAAAACTTCGGTTAAAGCATCCACTGAGCAACAATTTTGCTCAGCGAGTTTATTTGTTTAAACTTGTAGGTTAAGGAGTAGTAGATAAAGTTTTGTCGCAGCCAGCCGACCTCAACAACAGCATCAATAGTCTTTTGGTATAAAGTTATTTTTGTATTAGTTATTCTGGCATGTACATAGATACTTTAAGAATGAATATTTGTTTATAATTGTATTATTTATTCAAAACTAAGAATATTACATGGAATTGTAATGTATTGGATAGTAGCAGATAAATGATGAATGTTTGTGATTATGCATATGTGTATTGAAGTGTTGTATGATAACTATGAGGAGGAGGATATAAGGGAGAATTATTTGAAATGTTAGTTGAATTTTATAGGAGTGAAATGTAGGTACCGACTCGAAAACCAAAAAATAGTAGTGTCTCTTCTAGACTCATCCGTGGATTTAGAAGGGGTGTTACACGTGTATCCCTCTTATAGGTCTACTTCGGTAAACTTATAAGAGGTGTTACACAATTGTTTCCGAATCATTTCTTTATATTTTATTTTAACTATGTCATTTTCCTTTTTACACTTATCGTTGTTTACTAATTACGTTTCATTTTTTTTTTCATCTCTGTATCACTCTTTTTTTTTTTTTGCTTACTTATCATAGCTTACATTTTTAGATTTTTCGATGCAATGTTAATTTTTTTTCCAAAATAATCTTGTCCTCGAAACTTGTTCATTTGCATACATTTCTTATTCATATCTCAAATAATAGTTAATGGGTGATTAGCCCATGATACCATTATTCTCGACATGCTGAATTTATTTACATATTTCTTTACGTATTTCACACTATGTTGGTTACTGCCGATTCCAACATAGAGTGAACACACTTTCAGCAATACTTTACTCTGAACATTTCTTTCTCTTATTTTATTTCATACTTATTATAAATTTTCTTACTATATATTCCCCATTCTGCATTCGTTTATCTTAATTATATTCTATACATTCTTTTATATTTTGCTTTCTTGTCTTATTAGCACATTTACGGCCAATGCTTCATAGGGTTGGAAAAGCATAATATGGGGAAGAAAGCTGCTCGAGGGTAATCTATGATGGAAAATTGGAAATGGCAGGTATATTGCTTGCTTTTCCGATCCTTGGATACCAAATAATAACCTTGGTGTTGTAGAGCCTATGCTTAATCGTGATGGTATCATTTACTAGGTTCACCAACTCATTCATTGGGAAAGGAAGCAATGGAACAAAAATGTTGTTGAGTGGAATATTTGTACAAATGATTTTCAAACTATACTTAGTCTACCATTGGCAAACATAAAGAGTAATGATGAGCTATTTTGGTTTACTCCAGGAATGGGCAGTACTCTATTAAATCAGGCTATGAAGTTGCAATCAGGTGCTTCATGGAAGAGAGGCTAGAATGTCTAATGTTGTTTTTCCTTGGAAACTGTTGTGGGGATTAAAAATACCAAGGAAATGGCAAGTGTTCCTTTGGCATCTAATTCAAAGGGGTTTAACTGTAGGAGAAAATTTGATTAAAAGGTTACCTAATAGCTCTGGCACATGTGTTTTCTGTGACGAAATGGAAAATGAAATTCACCTATTCTTTAAGTACGCTTTTGCAAAAGCAGTATGGTTTTCTTCCTCGCTTAGTATTTTAATCGACAGGTTCTAAGCACCATAATGCCATTATCTTTAAAGGTAAGAAAGAGAGTTGTCAGGATGTTATACAAGCTGCTTTTAAATATGGTCAGGAATTAATTGAGATTGAGCATGAGCACGAAAG
This sequence comes from Croton laevigatus, assembly GCA_949640765.1. Classification (NCBI taxonomy): domain Eukaryota; kingdom Viridiplantae; phylum Streptophyta; class Magnoliopsida; order Malpighiales; family Euphorbiaceae; genus Croton; species Croton laevigatus. The sequence continues at coordinate 7,791 of CATIWJ010498760.1, read as the reverse complement.
ATCAAAAACTGAGTGCCAGGAGACATTTCAGCATTAGAGTCCTCTGACTAGAGGGGAGCTAAAAATTAATGTTGATGCAGCCACTGATGCTTTACAAAAACAGGGGGCCTTTGGTATTGTTGTAAGGGACAATTAGGGTAAGATTAAAAATTGGAGGGTGCAATAATTTCCTTTTATTCAAGATCCTTTGTTGCTTGAGTCTATGGCAGTCTGGGAGGCAATGGAATTTATAAATGAGAAGCAATGGAGGGATTGTGTTGTTGAAATAGATTCTAAAATGGTAATGGCAGCAATTTATGGAAAGCAGGAAATTCAGCACCAAATCATGGACATTATTATGGACATAAGATGCTTGTTAAACCATAATTTGAATGTATCTTGTATTTTTATTCCAAGAGATAGTAATGTTTTTGCTCATAAATTAGCAATAGCTAGTTTAGATTTAAGTTTTGTTCATAAGTTATATGCTCAAGAACTCCTCCTATAATGTAATGTTTAATTTATTAATGGGAATTAAATATCTCTGTTAAAAAAATGAAAAATTATTTTTTCATTTTTTTAAAGTCTTGAACAAAAATAGAAAGGGCCTATCCATATAGTCTCCTTTCCAAATCATACTTCTCTTTATGTTTTCTATATCTTCTCGTCAAACATGAAATAAGAAAAAAAAAAGGAGTTTGTTCTTTTCGTTTTACTTCTCCAAGTAAAACTGAATACAAATCCCTCTTATTCTATTCAATTTAGCCGGCCCAATCCTATACCAAATAGGATTTAGTTATCTTTTAATTAATTAATTAACCTTTAATTAATTAATCAATTGGGCCAAATAAAATAAGCTTTCAGATCCAACCCGAACTCTTATACGTGTGCGATCAAAATGTCCTATTCAATGTTGGCAACTAACTCAAATATTATTCAAGTCCATAAGTTATAATTGGTCTCTATCAAGATGTTATAACTACCCAAATTGAAAGGTAGTCCCTCTTTCCTTATTAATGGTGTTTCTTGAAGCCTCAGGCGGTTCATCAATCCTCCGAAACCTAAGATCGCATATCCGCTTTTAAGTCACAGATGCATTGTCAATAAAGACTCTTCTGCTTTTGTGAATCTAGGGCCATTACTATACAAAACGATGCTGGCTGTAAATAATAAGGGAGTGAATAGAATTGAAATGACTTTTGCCAATGAAATGGTTAGGCCCTGACTCCTTCTTTTCGGCAATAGCTACTAGAGATGAAAGATCTCCTTCATCAATGAAACGAGGAACTCATATTCCACCTGCTCCGTGACAAGGACTAAATCTCGCCTAAGGGACTTTCTTTTTCGGTTGGCTTTTTCCAACCAACATGGGATTGTTTAGGCATAGGAGGTTCTTTCCTCTCTTACGATATATCTAGTCAGTCCGGGTCTAGCTAGTCTTGCACTTTCAGACCGGTCCTTCAAACAAAGGCTTAGTAAGCACAGATTCCCTAGAAAGAAAGATTCCCTTGGCTAAGACTGATTTTTTCACCGCACCTTCTCGTTCATTACATTAGGTTAGGAGATCTAATCAAGCAAGCGAAATGAGTCAATAAAAGAAAAATCCAAACCTTAGAGTGCCAGTTTGTCCATCTGTAATGGAAATTGCATTAGTAGCTGAAACGTCTTCTGATTGGGTCTCAACTATTGGAAAAGCAGTCATACTTCCTTCACCTGAACGAGAACTTAATTTAGTGGCTCTTTCCAAAATGCATGAATGCAAGAATGTTATTCTTACAAGACGACAAAACCTATAGCAATCTTATACAACCTTTGCCTTTACCGATATCAATGATTAGCATAAGGCATGTTCTTGGTCACCCTTATTCTTGCTAATTTATTTTATTAGTTCTCCAATGATACTAACTAAAATAGATAAATGATAACACTTATCATCCTATTTGGGTATAGCTATACATTACTTAGTCTCACTAATCAATTGCCCGATGATATCTTCTCTCATAGAGAAAGTGGCAATCCCTTCACTTTACTCATGTTTCTAAGCGTAATTCCTGGCATTACCCAATCGTATCCGTACTTGTCACCCTTTTACAGGTACGTTAAGCATACGAGAAATTACCTAAGAACCTATAGTAATTTTAGATCTAGGGATTTAAATATAAGCATTGCTTGAGAGATACTAGTGACTAACCTCACATGTAGTATTTTCATCAAGTGAATCGATCTAATACACTGTTCACCAACATGTATTATGTATCTCTAATCGATATCTCTTATCTTATAATCCATAAAATAAAATAATCTCTTAGAGTATATACTAGTCTTAATTTATTATCACTCCTATGATAATAATCGACCAGAGATGTTTAGAATAATATTCTTTTTATTATTGTTTTAGATTTTACTATCTAAATCACGTATCCAATAACTAAAGCAAAATCATTATTTAAAAAAATTCATCAAAATAAATTGCATAGAAAATATAGATTAATGAATTAAATTCTCATAAATAAATTTTAAAACTAGATACAAAGAGTTGGGGCTAGGACTTGCACTAAAAATTCTGACCTACCCAATCAAAATCGTTATGAGCTGATATCCTTCAACTTTTTTTCCGATCGATTTCTTTTATTTTCCAATCATGTCCTACTGTTTCTGGACTGTTCCCTCCAATTCAAAGAAATACCCTTGTTCTTCGTTTCTTTTTGGGTATGTTCTCTTCCCTCGCCTTCCATCTATTGTCCTTTCATGAATTTCTAGTTATCCACAAATCGGGTACTCCTTACATTTGATTTCAGGAACGGCCTCTCTCTTTTTTTTTTTTGATTCAAAATCCCACAAAAATCTTATTTCAAATCTCCTTCAAATCCTTCTCAAATCAGCTTTAAATCTCCCTTTAGAATCATCTAATCCATCTTTATTAGCAAATGTTTTCAACCATTCCTAAAATGTTGCGTTTCAGCGGCTAAAACCTTTTAATTTAAATGCACCTCTTTGTTGCATTTTAATCAGCATCGTTTCATTAAAACTCAGTAACATTCTGCATTTTAGAAGGGACAAAAACAACTCCCTTCTCTAACACATATCGTTTCAATAACATCTTAACCAACTTATCCAAAATACAGCTCCCTCTTGCATTTTTGATAATAATAATACAGCCTTCAAAATTTTGGTGCATAACAAGATAGCCCAACAGCCATAATAAACTCTTGAATCTTCCAAAAATACTTTCTTTCATGCCATTCCTGCCCCATTCTTATTACTTTCTGCAATAACACTCAATTATTACCTAAAAAGTGAAAGTCGATAAAATTAAGTACTAATAAATAAATTAATCACCAAGTATAAACAAAATTTAAACAATACAAGTCTTTTGTAAAGAGCTCACTTCTTGACTTGTTCTTTATAGCATATAAAGCCCTTCAATCACCTTAGTTGATCCTGTCATCTTTTAGGTTAGCTTGTCTAGGATATAACAGACATCATCAATCAAAAATAGTGAGACACTGAGCTATCTAATAAGTGAAGTTACTGACACCAGATTAAAACTAAAATTGGGTATGTATAACATATCATATAAAACTAATGTGTTAAACCACTATCCCTGACTATTCTGCCTCCACCCTACCTCCATTTGGCAGTTTAACATGAACAGACTTGATCTTCTTGTAAGTTATATAAAGTGACAATCTCGAATAAATGTGATTAGTAGCAACTATGTCTAGAATCCAAAGTCTTCTGCAATCAAAAGACTAATTCCCTGAACATTCTCCTTCAACTATATCCTTAACATTAGAGCTTTTTGCAGCAAAATAATTGTGAAAATACTATTAATAGTGTGTGGTGATTAAATGACTTATTTCTCTATAGGTTGTGCTTCTAGTATCAATGTCAATAGCTTCTATATCTATTCATTAGCCAAGTGTGTCATTTGACTCCTTTTTTACCTTAAATTGAATTATGCTTGTCATTATAGTTAATCTGATAAGGTTGAAACGGTGCATAATACTCTTGAACTGCATCTCCTACTTTTATATCAAAATAGCCAACATTGTTAGGATTAGTATAAAACTGATCCATACCTTAAGTTTGCTCAAACTCATAGTAATTTGAGCTTGAAACTGCATTGATACTTGATGTATGTTATTGTGCTGAAAATGTGGATTGTTGAAAACCTCTAGGTTTAAAACCAACTGGAAAGTTATATTTCCTGTAACACCTATCAATAGTATGATTGTCATTTCTATAATGAGTATATTTGCCGATTCCTAGTGCTTGCATAAGTTTAGATTTGTACTGATAGAAGTCAGGTGGTGGTGCTCTAGGCCTGTAACTTTTGTTCAGTAAAGCTTTGTGTTCCAGAGTAGAAGAAGCATAGTTAAACTCTCTTAAGAACCAAGAGAAATAGCCTTATTTAAGTTAGGGGTGGATCCATAATCATTATATGAGATTTAATAATTAAAAACTACTCATTTACACCTTTAAGGAATAAAAAAAAATCTAATCATTCTCAAAATGTACTCTCTCTTTTTATTGCACCATATTTGTATGTTGTCCTACAATTACACAAAGGCAATGGTCTTAAAACCAGGAGCTCATCCCAAAGGATCTTTAATTTAGTATAGTAACTGGATACATCTAGCTCTCCTTGCTAATTAGAGATTTCCTCTTATAGATATGAGATCCTATTAAGGTTAGTTTGAGCAAACCTATCACAAAATCTGACCAAAAATCTGATGCCTTATCAATTCAGAGTATGCTTTTAGCAATTGAAGCAGAAACATAATTTTTCAGCCAAGATTTCGCATTAACATTGCATATTTTCCAAGTTTCATACATAGCATCATTTGGAGCAGGACATGGCAAGCTTCCATCTACAAATATCAGTTTGTTATTTGGTCTTAAGACTATCTTCATGGCTTGTGACCAAGGATGATAGTCATTTAATCCTGTCAAAGCCGGGGTGACTAAAATAGCTGATGGATTTTCATTAGGATGTAAGAAATAGGGATTGTTGGATTTTGAAAACGATCTGGTGTGTTATTCACTATATTAATTGATTCAAGATAAAGAAATGATCGAAGTTATAAAAAGATAAAGAAAGAGAAGGTGGAAGAAGAGAAGAATAGATCTGGGGTCAAGAAGAAATTATTTGGAGATAACAAAAAGAAATCTTAATGGAAAAGAAATTATAACAAAAATTCTAGTAAAAGCTTGATTAAGAGAGAATTCAGAGACAAATTGAAAGGAGAAATTGAAGAACAGGAAGAAACTTGATCAAATCAAACAATATCATTTAGGAGAAGAAAATAGAAAAGTCAAGGATTCAATCACCGTAATTGTGAATTGTAAACATTTCCGAAAGCTCATCTTTCCTCTGATACCATTTCAAAAATGAAGAAAGAAATACAGAATTTGGATTATTCATCAAAAAATGGAAATTACAACAAGGAATAAAAGTTTATACGAACATGAAGAACAAAGAAACTAGAAAGAGAAAATGAAATTGTGTCTTGAAATCTAGCTTCTACTTTACACTAGTTAGTTATATACATGCCTATTACAAGTTGCAACAAATCTGTTTGCTAAAGCGGGAAAATCAACATGTTGAAGAAAAAGAATTCTTGTCCATCTGATATTCATCATGTGATGAATGGCTGTAAATTGAAATGCTAAGTCTCCTGTCGTTTCATTTAAGAGCACCAACGTCTATCACCTATGGTCCACGTGTCTTGTTGTTACTTGTCTGATCAAACCTAGCCATTGTAATGACTATTTTATCAACTTTAAGAAATCTGGAGCTATTCTCTTCTCTTCTTTTCGATTCAAAGATCAAAGCTCTTCATAGATTGCAAATGGTTTCAATAAGAACTGTAACTTTGAGCTTGAATTCAGCTTGTCCTTAATTTCCTCATCTTCACTCGGATCACCACCGTCATCAGTAACCAGAACAAGACTCACATTGGAGACATCTTGCAAAGCTTATTAGGTGGACCTCCATCAATTACTTTTAAATTTATTTTTAGTACTAGAAGAGTAAATGCTAAGCCTTTAACCATACCTCAAGTTTTAAAAAAAAAAAACTAACTTTTCCAATGGGTTGATCTTAAAAATTGGTACATAATTTTTTTAATCTAGGGAGATTATACAATATATTTCACATTTGATATTGCATTTTTTAAAAATAGAACATGAGTTTCATATTAAAATAGTACTTTTGGGGGCTTTCTACCATTATTCTCTTTACTTTATTTCTTTTATTAAATTATTTTAATAATTGTTGTCTTAGCAATTAATAAGGGTAATAAATGAAGCAATCAATATCATTAATGAGCAGTGTAATCCCTTATTTATACAAATATTAGCAAAGTGGGCCATTGGACTTATCTCAAATATATAGGACCTAATAAGCCTTAAGTTCCTATTACAAATTATAGGCTAACATATGTCCCCAAATAGATTACAGACTACAGTAAATATTTTGTGTCTTTATACACATTTTGTCTATCTTTTTGTGCCTAATATTTCACTTTTAAATGTTTCATTTTGAATTTAGGCGTTTTTCTAGATTTCTGGCTAAGTTTTTTTTTTTCTTTATGCCATAGTTATTTTTTTTGGGGGGGGGGGGGGGACAAGGGGAGGGGCTGACGAGTCGAACCTGGGTTTCCATGCACCAGGTGAGTAATCATTTCCAGCTATGCCACCTGATGCCCTTTTCTGGCTAAGTGTTATCTTTGTAAAATTAACTGCCGACACGTTGCATGTGCACATGCTTGAACATTTGAGGGGACACTTCTCAGACGGAAATATGGCACTTTTTAAATTTTGAAGGGGATCTGAATAAATGTGTGTGCCGCTTTTGTGGAGAGAGATACTGGCAATAAATACATGTCTTTTCATCTGCTGGAGTGGAAAGTTATAAAGAAAAACAGAGGTAAGTTCTTCAGATGTTATTGTTTTCTTTTGATTCTGGTGCAATTTGGTACCCTGATATTTGGTATATATTATTATTTAGCCACTCAATTTTAACATAATTATTAAAAAGATTATAATATTTAACACCATTCCACTATATATATATTGTCATTCTATCCAATTTTTTGGTAATATTTTTAAAATATTCAATCAAACTTTTCCAATTAAGAAATATGTTTATTGCAATGTCTGGAATACCCTCATATATTAGTATAAAATTTACAAGAGTACATGTAACACCCCTTAATCCGACTAGTTATTAGCCAAGCTAAGAGTGTCACAACTGATGTTTACTGGTATGCAGAATATTACCTGAGAAAAATTTTTTTTTCTATTCTCATTGCTGTAGACTGTCCTGACGCTTGACTTTTATTGCGCAGCATATGCCATACTAAGTGTCTCTAGTGAGCCTGATTTTGTTCAACTATTCTGGTTGTCTTTGCATCTTTCCGTGATCTACAAGTTTAGTAAAAACTAAACTTACTAAGCATTATGCTTAGTGGGTACTTTACTTTCATATAGGTCAATTTGACATATTAGTTATTCACATATCAGTACACATAAGCACAACATTTCAAACAAGGCATCACTTATTGACACCATAGCATATGTATATAAATGCAACAGTTAAGAGCAAAGTACCGAACCTGATTTAATGTTGATTTATTCACCCGTTGTTTTCCGTCCCCTCTGTCTGATTACACAATCTCCCTGCAAATCTAGCTTAACAAGTATAATCACAATTCTATTTAGTTTCTTATTCAATCTCATATATTATTATGCGTACTCTATTTATGACTTCCATATATATTAGAATATGATTATCTCATGTTTAAG
>CATIWJ010498587.1:0-15515 GCA_949640765.1 Croton laevigatus | reverse complement strand
AAAAATCTAACTATTTAAATGAATTAAAACTGTTTACCATTTGAAATATGAGAACCAATCATGTTAGTCATGGTAATTAGGGTTGGAATGAGCCGAGCCGAAAATTAGTCTGCTCGAGTTTGACTTGTTTATTAAACTAGCGAACTTGAACTCGACTCGTTTGGATTTCTAGTTCGCGCATAGCTCGTTTATTATCGATCCGAATTTGAACCGAGCATTTATCGAGTGGCTCGTGAGCAGCTCGACTTGTTTGCAACCCTAATAGTAACTACTATAATCACTAATTAAATATATTTTTCAGTTTTGAGATGGTTTTGACAACGGTTAAAAATTGAAAAGTAGTTCTCCGATGCAAACCAATCTATGGATAGAATTAAATTTTCCTTGAGTAAATTTGAGATGCCAATAATTTATTTTATTTAAATATTTGATTCTCAAACACATTATCATCGAGTATTGACTGATTCAAATTTGAGCTAGACATGATCATTAAATATTGTGAAATTCTTCCTATTGAATTTTAACATCAGGTGAGTTTGCATACCAGTTGTTTACGCGCTCCACCGTGAGACTAATAATTGAATTATATACAATAATTTAACGAAATTGAGGGGAAATAAAATATAATCACACGGGGTTAGTGCAGTCGTCGAACTAAACCAAAAAAAAACCCGTCGCCAAACAAGATTATTTTAATTTCACCTCAAAGTCAGCTTTGATGAACTATTACTTGCATGCGTGAAGGCCACATTTAAAAATGGTCCGTCATTGACCAATAAAACAAAAAATGGTCCATCCTTTCTAATATTTCTTTTTCTATAAAATAAATATTAAAACATAGGAAATACCAAATTTATATTATATCTGCAGTAATATTTCTATATTGAAATCAAAATCAAATATCATATTGACATATTTTTTTATTTCTTATAGTTTCCAAATATCCAATTATAGACATTGATTAATTTAGGTTCGGATAATGTTGAGATACCAAATTTTGAATGTGTTGTTTAACCCATCATCCCGCTAGGTTAACTAGTCTCTTTTTTTTTTATATCAAAAATCAATTGATCGTTGGTTATTGAATGTATTTTTAATTAAACGGACTACTTTTTTTTTTTCCATCTCTTAGTCTCCTTTTATATATATATATATTCTTAATTTGATAAAGGAATAAAAAATTAGAATACTTATTCTTCAATAAAATGAATAAAATAAAATTTTTTTTAGTTGAATAAAATAAAGTTAAAATGGTTTAAAATGAAGAAATTTAAATCTCTAATTGTTTTCTTCAATAAAAATCATAATAAATATGATATTAATAATTTTGGTGATGATATAAGCTTCTATCGTTTTAATGACAAATTGATTATATTTATCAAATCCATTATACTATTTAATCTTTATAACTTAATTAATTTTATTTAAAATACTATTCCTTTAATATTTTCAACTCAACATATTATAATTAGTGGTGATCTTATTATAGCAATTGGTAATTGATAAAATATAGCAAATTGTCATCCTTACACAACCAACACGCAATGGATCGTGCCTATTTATAGAACTATACAATTAAGCTATAATTAATGGTAGTTTAATTTTTCCACAACATTGCCTGCCACATTATGAATATTCGTTATTCATGAATCATGATTGAAGCAATTAATTGACTTAATCTGCTATAAATGGATGAATATTTTTAAAAATTCAAAGTATATTCCCTTTTTCTTTTTCAAATTAATAATTTAGGTTCCAAATGCCAAATTGGTTACTTACTCATTTTTTGTACCTACATATATCTACTTTTCTTTTTGATGTTTTCAGTCTCCATCACCCTCACTCTTATCCTCTTGCTGATATTGACTCTAAAAGATGAAAAAGATACATAAAATGATAAATTCATATTTTTAAATAGTTATTATTATAGGCTTCCTTCAATTTGGATAAGTGGGTTAGGAAAGTGCAACAAATTGAAAGTAGAAAAATTCAATCATTTTGTTCGTTTTATCTATACAACAATCGTTTAATTAATTTTGTCCATTCTACTTTTCGAGAAGTAAACATTCCAATTACAGAAGGAAATAATAACTTTTGGAAAGAGGAGAAAGTGCAACTAGTTTAACATTATTTTATCTAATGTAATTCAAATAATATATATGTGCTTTTGCAAAGTGACAATAACCCTTCCTTACTAAGGAAAAATTAATTTTCTTAATTAACAAAGTTTTATTATTAACAACTAGTTTAAAAACAAATTTAGCTGTTTACTATTAATCACTTAATCATTTTCTCTCTATTTTCAAAGATTTTAATTTGATTATTTTCTTTTTTAAGGTGTGGCATCCCTATTATAATTACCCAACAAAGAAATATTCATAACTGTTTCAAAAAAAAAAAAAGATTCATATCCAAAACACAATCCATGTATTTAATATACAAGATTTAACACACAGATATTTGACAAATTAAAAAAAAACACACACACACACACAAATCCACAAAAAGACTCTCCTTGTACATCTTTGAAAGAGTCTTAATTCAAACAACAAAAAGAAGGTTTTTCATTTTCAGTAATCAAACCCATATATAAACCCTAAATATTAAAACAACTAGTACATAAAACTATACATTTTGAGACATAATTTACCAAGCCTTAATGTTACGATTAATTACGATGTAATCACGATTATATTGCATTACAACTGATTGATAGCAACCATTCGAGACGGGGTAAGAAGACGATAAGAGGTAAAATTCTTGGAAAAACCACAACCATGAATACGAGGATTACCCAGAAATTCTTGATCATAATCATCAGAATCCATAGCTAAAAGAACTTTAACAAAGATATCAACGTTGCATGGCAGAGCAAGAGGACCTTCTGGGCTATATCCATATTCAGATTCTGCTTCTTCAAGTAGGGTTTTGAAAAGCGGATGATTCGCATACTCTGTTTTTACAACGAATCTTTGTTTTTGTGGACCTACGTATACAGAAAAACATCCCTCTGGAGCTACCTTTCTTTTTCTTGATTTTCTTGGGGCGGCGGCGGCAGTAGTGGAGAAGGAGGAGGAGGAGTTCTTGAAATTAGCTTCTTGTTCTTGATTATATGGTAGAGAAGGTAATGACTTACTTTTAGTAGTTAAAGACCGTACAATTCTTGATTTTTTCTGGCTGCTACGGCCAAACGATTTGCATCTTTCCCATGTCTTGATTATCAGATTTCCTTTTCTTTCTTTACCTTTAATCAAATCCATTAATTGGTTGAAAAAAGGAGAGAAACTGTGTATACAAGGAAAAGAAGATGCTGGGCTTAAAAACTATACACAACACCTATCTCCATATGTAATTAGTGATTAGATGAGAAATTATCTTAATTAATTAGCAAGAAAAGAAAAAGAAATTAATAATATTAATTGTAAGAAAAATATAATTAACTAAATTATCCTCTATCATAAACCAAATGAAGCATGACCTTCATTCTTGGCTTCATTGCATTACTCATGTTGATCTAAATCAAAAAATAAAATTTTTGATCATGAAAATTATCAGAAACCCAAAAGGGTAGAAGGGAAAAAACAAGAAAAATTGGAAAGAGTAGAGAAATAATATCTCAAGAACCAAAAAGAAAGAAGAAAGAAAATGATGCCTTGCTTTCTTGGAGAGGGAAAATATATGGGCAGAGAAAGGTGCAATTAGCCTGTATATATATATAAAGCCAGAAGAGGCCAAGAAAAAAAATATTTAAAATAATAATTGTAATTATATATCCTTGTCAATATGCAATATGAATCTGCTATGCTTATCTTTTATGTTGCAATAATCATCTCTTTTAAATTAGAAGTGTCAATTGATCTTTAATTACAAGGCTAACTACTCTGAATGGGCAGAAAATTCAACAAAATATTATTAAATGAAATTACACAATAATGTAATTTAGTGGGAGTGGAAAATCATATTTTACTTTCGCTGATGCGAGACCTCTCGATCGAGTATTTTGAGACCTTCATAATTTTGTCTTTTTTTTTTAAATTTTTTTACCAAATTTGCTCACTAAAGTGTCGAAATTAATTTCAGTAGCCTAAAGTTCGCAGAATTTAACTCTGTATTATAAATTAAACACAAAATAATTGATATTGTTGAATTTGTAGTCATATGAAATTTATAATACAGAGCCAATTTCTTTTAAACTACAACCCATTGAAATTGATCTCGAAATTCAGTATAAACAATCTATGTGCGAGTCGGAAAAAAAAAAATCAAAATCATGCGTGTCTCAAAATTTTCGATCGAGTCATATAGAAGCGCCTTTTTACTTTTGACTTCTTCTTGTAGTATTACAATTGTTAATAAATATTGTCTTGAGGGTAGGTTTTATAAAAATAAAATTGACTTTTGCTTAATTATATATAATAATAAGAATTATTTAATATGTAGTATAAGCCACTTGATTTATTAATAATCATTAGTTGAAGAAATTTAGAATTACCACCTAATATGACACAATATATTATATTTTTGCATGGAAAAATGCTGCTGACTTACTGAGTTCGGTTGGAATTTTTCTCTTTTTATTTTTAGAAAAGGACAAGAGGAAATTTTATTGATTAACTTGAAACGTATTAGACAATTTGAACCATTATTCCATGTTATTTTCTTACAATTTTCAAGAGATAATTAATGGATTTCATAAAAAAAAAAAAAATTGACCCTCATTATTTTGGAGTAATGAGGATTTTTTTTCTGAAAATTATTGTAAATGTGAATTTTGAAATTTATTTTTTAGCAAACGTCTATTTTTAAATATTAAATAAATGTTAATTTTTGAAATTTATTTTTCAATAAATATTAACTTTTGAAATTTATATTTAGTAAATGTCATATTTTTCAAATATTAAGTAAAAACCATTTTTTAATTACAGTAAATACATATATTTTCTTTATATATATAAGTTAATATACATATTTACTAAAATTGTGACAATGAAAATATGTGTATTTCTCCATATCATGCTAGTAAATATGACATTTAGCTAATATTTAAATATTATTAACATTTTTTTCAATTCAACGGAGGGATTTAACCTATGGGCCACACGATAAGGGGTGACCCTTCCCCTATCAACACACGCCCCAATGAGTATTTGAATTCATGATTAACAGGTCACAACACAACGCACTAACTATTAAGCTAAGCTCTCAACCTAAAAAATTGTTAACATTTATTTAAGTAATATTTGTTGAAAAGTTTTTTTTTACAGTGTCACGACCCAATCCGGGTCCGACATCAGCGTGCAGTTAAACCAAAGTTTGACTATACAAGCCTCTAAAAGAATCTATTTAATTGCTTTCGTCAACTATTTAGGCCCAAATACATTAACCTAAAATGGTTAACCCAAGTTAACAATGTAATTAGTTAGTCTAACTTATATATCATAACAAATCTTAATCAATATTCTATTTGAGATCTTACATATAGTATTTTGGAATCACAGGCTACTAGCACAGTACTTTGATTAACGATCATTAATTCGAGAGTAGTAAGATTTTACCACTTAATATCTATAATTAATTAATTTTCTTCCTTAAAAAAATAAGGTTTTAGGTATGTTTAGTTATAAAGATAGTTTGCATCATTTACCATTCACAACATCAGGAAGATTCTAAGAAATTTCCTCTAACATTGGCAGCCGTCACACAAATGACTAATAAATTTGTCTTGTGGTAAATTGTGATAATATTGCATGAATTTCTATAAATAATTATGAAAATTCATATAAAATAATTGTTATTCCATTGAGTCACCATTTATTAAACATCAATTTTTTTTTTTATGAAAATTGTAAAATTACACTTTGAGACCAAATCTAAAAATTAAAAGAAAGGGAAATATAAGCTTAAAAATGCCATTATTGATTGCAACTTTTTAATGAATGGCTACAGAAAAAATAATTGTTTCACTAAAAAGTCTACTTTCTTAATGAAATTGAGAAGATATAAAATTCAATTAGATTGAACAAACGGACCAATAAAAACATAATTTTCAGAACATAACATTAAAAAGTATGATTCTGTTTCAATTAATTTATTTTTTTTTAAAGAGGATTTGTCTTATCCTTAATCAAACATGATGTCTCAAAAGATATAAAGTTTAATTAGATAAGATGACAATCTCCATTATTGATTTAAAAAATTATATCATAAACAGTATAAAATACATAAATCCAAAGTTAAATATCTATCACAGTAAGCAATTTGACAGTTTGTATATAGGGAAGAACATAAGAACTATTGTACTTTTGTTGTGGAGAAGATGAGTAATTTATTGATAAATATTAGGCAATCTATTACTAATATAGAGTTGTTTGGTAACCTATTTTACTAATATAAAATCACTGTTCATGTGACCACACCCAAAAGGGTGTTGTGTTGTTTCTCCAAATGCTCAGTCTCATTTAAGTTGTAATTGGGTTGAACATCTATTTAGCTGTGTAATAATGGTGACCTAGGCCTTTGATTGGGCCTTGTTGTACGGCCTCAATTGGGCCCTTCTAATATGTTATAGAGATAATTATCATAAAATAGTATGTTATGTTTAACTTTTAATTTAATTATATTTTGGGAAATGTAAAGAATTAGCACAATTTTAAAATAAAAAAAAAAAAAATGGCACATAGTTTGAAAAATATAGTGAATAACACTTTTTTTTATAGAGACTTACATTTATACCCCTAATAATAATAATAATAATAAGTTTGAAAAGTAAAGAGTGTATATCACGGTGATTTATTTACCTTCTCTTTCTTCTTCTTCTTATGCTTCTTTCAACCAGAAATGCCATCGCCACCCTAAAGCCGCTGAAGCTTGAAGTTCTTCTTCTTCTTTATTTTTGTTTGAATTTTCATTTTTCTTTTGATTGCCTTTTAGATTTTGTGTATAAAAGAGATATTTGTGGTGATTTTTGTTTGGATTGTGTTGTTGTTTGTTTGTTCAGATTTTGTGCTTGGTTATTGTTTGTGGTGGCTAGGGTTTGGTTAGGGATATGAAGATTAGCCATATATACTGGTATATGTGGGTATATATGGAATATATATTATTTTTTAGAAGAGAGATAGTTGACAGTGGTGGCTAGGATTTTGAGGAGGAAGAAGTAGAGGAGATGTAGTGGTATATACTAACTGTATATACTGGTATATGAGTTATATATACTAATATATGATTCAGATATATTGCATTTTTTACTCATATACCGGTATATATGGTACATTAAAATTTTTTTTATTTTTAACTCGTAAGGTTACTTTTATTTTTAGAAATAATGGTGTGTATTTAGGTTAGTAAGGGTATATTTAGATTTAATTTTTTATTATATTTAAAATATGCTATTTACTACATATTCAAAAGATAGTGTTATTTACTGCTATTAATTATATACAATGCCTTCAGAGCCCTATTTTTTGAAGATGATTTGTATATGCAAATGTAAATAAGACATTAGAATCATAAGATTTACTTGCATTAATAACTAGAATTGCAATCATAACAAATACTAGTATGATTGTAAGTATCAATTCTAACGCAACACAGCTATTACGATAACAAAGTTGATGATAAATCCTAATGGATATAATTTAGTAATACAAACAATAAAAGTTCATGCGTAGTAAAATTTTTGATTTAAAAAATAAGAGAGAATGCATATTCAAATAGACTATTATGCCAGTAAATATATGACACATCATTTTCACATTTCATTGAGTAAACCTTATGTTTTAGTTACTTAGGCAAGCAAATGTAGAAGAGTGTAAAATTCATATATTAGAAAAGTCTAAGGTGTATTATTTTGCTGCTCTCTTAATACTAAAAATTAAAGATAGATCAAGAATTGAAAATGATTTAGATTAAATTTTAAAAGAGAATATTTAACAGTGAGTAAAAAATATTCTTTTACTAAATTCTTTCCTAACTGCTTTTGTGGCACATAATATGACCTATTTTATGTATGAAATTGATTCCAAACTAATGTTGGAGTGAAGATAGAAAATTTGACAAATATTAGGGTTAAACTATTATTCAACCTTCATTCAATATAGGAAGTATAGATTTTGAGAATATTCTAATGTATTCCAGAATAGTTAGGATTATCCAAGGTTGTACTTAAATTGATATATACCATAATTTTTTTTCTTGTTTAACAATAATATTTATACTTAAACTTGAGTTATATAAGGATTCTATATCCTAATTATACAAAGATTATAATAATTGACCACAATACTTCTATGTAAAAACTCTTGAATACTTCAGTAAATCATTATATAAAAAAAAAAAAGCCATATTACTCTCTCTATTTTTCCAGTCACTAATTGGATTGAATTTTAGAATTTTAAATCATTATTCTCTTCTAATCTTATTTTTCACAATTTTTTGTCTCAAATTTACAATTTTATTATTTTTTTACTCACATTAAAGAAATTGTTGATTTTTTTAAACAGAGTTTTTCATTTTTTTTTTTTAACAGAGTAAAGAAATTGTTGATTTCCTTAGAGCATCTCCAATGCAACATTAAATTGTTATTGTAAACATGACAAATCAGTAAAATAGAAAAAGGAATTAAAAAATAGCCTCCAATGGTGCTGTCTATATAAGATGTCTGGCTGATGTGTCTTTGAAAAAAATCCACACTGTGAAGTAGGACTTCTACAAATAGAAGCCCTGTCAAACAGTCTATTTCGACAATTTTGAGAACTTTTCGTGAATTTTATCATTTATTTTGGCGCTTCTTTCTTTTCCCCTATATTTCTTAGCGCTTATTCTCCTTTTCTTCGCAAAAGCAAATCATTTTTGCTCCTGCTGTTTAATCGTGAAAACACAAACACTAGCAAATTTTTTTGTTATCCTTTTCTTCGCAAATAACCTGCAGCAAATCGTTTTTGCCCTGCAGCTGAATCGGAAAAACACAAACAATATTTGATTCATTGTTCACAGGGTTTTTTTTCTTTTGTTAATGGATTGAGCTCAATATATATACATAATCTGCACTTTGAATTGAGAAAAAGATCCGCCGTGCCTGGCGGTTTCGAATTGTTCTTCTTCTTTGCTGCGAAGGGTTTTTCAGAAAACAAGAACTAGCTTGAAGCATAATCTTTTCGCACACCAAAAGAGGCTGGAATTAAGTTTGCCCTCCAGGTGCTCGATGAAATGCTTGATCAGTTCCACTATGGAAATAAGCTCATGCCATTTCCATTTTGTACCAAGCCTTTGTTTTTTCCACTTTTATTAAAATTAAAAGCTTTGAAACTGCCTTCAATAATATCTTTTTCTTTTCCCTGTGTATTTGTAATTGCAATTGTAATTGTAATTGTGTTTGAATTGTAATTGTAATTGTGTTTCTCTGGGCGATTTTGTTTTGTATTCAAGCATTATTTGAATACTGAAATTATTTACTGTTTTCAGTCTTGTTCTAAAGCTATAATGCTTGAGTTTTCTCAGTTTGTACTTTTGGTTGTGGTGGTGAAATAATTTCTGGAATTTCTTTTCCATTTTGCTTTGTTTTTCGCTTTGGATAGGGAAGGAAGATGGTTTTAAAAAAACAAAAAAATGATTCCGCTTTTTTTTTATCTTCCAATTAAGCTTCCTTTTTAATTTGAATATCATAAAATAATATTTTAAAATTTAAAATTATGACACATCAGCCTTAGAAATTATACAGTAGAAGTCTGCATTGGAGATCTTTTATTAATTCTAGATATGTATTTTAAAATAGTCTTCTATATAGATCTTGACACTTTCTATTACTTGTGCCATGTCAGCTCCAATCCACATTAGGATTGGAGATACTCTTAATAGTCTTTACCCTTTTCTAAATTCCTATTGAAAAAGGATTCCTCCAAATCGGAGGACGGTTTGGTTGAACGGTTTAACTCGCTCTACGTGCTTTTAGCCTTCGCACTTGCGGAACCCCTACTATATAAATGACAGAGAAACTCGCGCCACAACTCTTCTGCTAACATAACTGCCCGGCTTCCACAATTCTCTCGTTCGAGGAAAAAGAATCTCACAGTTTCTCTTTTCCCAAACAGACTTCGCAGCATGTACTCCATAGTCAAACACGAAAGTTGGGAGTCCGAACCGACTAACTCACTACCGGAACTAAACCAAGACTTTCTAAAGCTTTCCGCAATTCACGATATGGACAACAACGTCGTCCGCGGTGATAAACGGAAGCAAACTTTGAATTCCGGTGGCGGCGATCGCTTGAAGAGACCGAAACTCGAGGAGTCAATCTCGTTGGTGCCTCATGCAGGATTTTTAGTTAAAAAAACTACAATGGAGGCGGAAGAGGAAGAAGAAGAGAACTCGCCGCTGCCGCTGACGGCGGTTCCGATTTTACGCAGTTGCAAGCAGTTCTGGAAAGCAGGAGATTATGAGGATTCTGGGGTCGCCAATTCAACTAATTCTTCTGGTGCATATTCAAATTCAAATTATTTATTTATTTTTTGTTTAATTACATTTTGATTAAGAAATATTTATTTTGCAGTTGAAATGGATCATGTTAGAGTACATCCAAAGTTCCTACATTCAAATGCCACAAGTCATAAGTGGGCATTGGGAGCTTTTGCAGAGCTTTTAGACAACGCTTTAGATGAGGTTAATTAAAAAAAAAAAAATATTGATTAATTAGTAGCAATGCTCATTAGAAATTCCTTAATTACATTACGCTATAATTTGACTAGTAATTATTGGTGATTAGGTTTGCAATGGAGCAACTTATGTAAGTGTGGATGTTATGAAAAACAGAAAGGATGGAAGCATGATGCTTCTTGTGGAAGGTATGTATATATATGACTAAATATTTGATGTTCTATCTATTAGATGTTGATTTGGCAAGGCAAGGCAATGCAATTAGATAACACTAATCCTTAATTATCCACTAACCAAATTCGTCCAATAGATAGTTGTGTATCTAGTCAAAATTAAACATAATTTTAGAGAAGAGCTTTGCCTAAATGTGAATATGAGATCAAAAGTAGCATGTGATTTGACTGTGATATAAATTAGACACAAAATAATACTAACACGTTTCTTTTTTTGAATAATTTCTAATATAGATAAAATTCGAAAATTGTGATCTTGCATACAATATAACGGTTGATTTTTGGGGGAAAAATAACAAAATGGCAATTTTGAGATTTGATTATATGCTAGATAGGCAATAAGCATATTTTATTTCGATTACAGACAATGGCGGTGGAATGAATCCTGATAAAATGCGGCAATGTATGTCTCTGGGATATTCAGCTAAAAGCAAGATGGCAAACACCATTGGCCAATGTGAGTTTTATTTTTATTTTAATTTTCCGAAATATATAATAATCATTTGGGGGTTAATAAGCATAACTAATTTACGTTATTTTAGATGGAAATGGGTTTAAAACAAGTACAATGAGGCTTGGAGCAGATGTAATTGTGTTTTCACGTTGCAACGATGGAAAAAGGCAATTTTTCTTTCATTTAGATTAGTGCTATTAATTATTTTTCTTATTATTGAAACTAAAAATAAACTAATTTTCATTTTTCAATTCCAGTGTAACCCTAAGTATTGGATTGCTTTCCTACACATTCTTGAGAGCAACAGGAAAAGAAGACATCTTAGTTCCTATGGTAATTAATTAAGAATACAATTAGTGTTAAATATTTGCTAATAAATATATTTCATAATTTTGTTCAACTTTTTTCTGTTTGGATTACAAGATTGACTTTGAGAAGAGAACAGAAGCAACAAATTGGGAAAAGAAAATAAGATCTTCTTTAAATGATTGGAATGCCAATTTAGACATCATATTGCAATGGTCACCATTTTTGAGTGAACAAGACCTTTTCAAGCAGGTATGTAAATACATATGTATACTACTATTAAACGTTGTTAACCTTTAACGGTTCTCATTATTATAAACTAATTATTTTTCTTCTTTAGTTCAATTTTTTGGAAGATCAAGGTACTCGTATTGTAATCTACAGTCTTTGGGAAGATGAACAAGGGAATTTGGAGCTCGATTTTGATACTGATCCATATGTAAGTCTTAAACAACCTTAGATATCATTTGACAATCCGTAATGCAATGTAATTAATCTCGATTAGTTGTAACAAATTTGTATTTGTAATAATTTTGCAGGACATACAAATCAGAGGAGTCAATCGAGATGAAAAGAATATACAAATGGCAAAACAATATCCAAACTCAAGACATTTTCTAACTTATCAGCATTCTTTAAGGGTATGCCTAAACATAATCGAGTTCTTCATAAAATAATAATTTCTTTTCTGAAATGATTATTGACTGTATTTTGTTTTCTAATCTGTGATTACTGTAGAGTTATGTAGCAATTCTGTATCTCAAACTTCCAGTGGGCTTCAGAATTTTCCTGCGTGGAAAAGATATTGAACACCATGACATAGTAAATGACATGATGCTAGCAAAAGAAGTAATATACAGGCCTCAAAATCCTGAAAGCATGCCAAAAACCAGTTCTGACGTAATGTTTTTTTTTTTCCAAAATTTTCTAAGTAGTGTTCTTCTTTCTGCTTATTTTTACCAAAATCTTTAATCTTTTTTTATTTTCCTGCATTTAAGGTTGTTGCACGTGGGACGATGGGGTTTGTTAAAGATGCTCATCACCATATTGATGTTCAAGGATTCAATATATATCACAAGAATAGACTAATCAAGGTTAGTTTATTTTTTTTCTTCCTTTTTTGGGTATTGCTGTTATATTCAATTAAACGTTCTGCAAAATTCTAATTGGAAAAGGACTTAATTTCAGCCTTTTTGGAGAGTATGGAATGCTGCTGGAAGTGATGGCCGAGGAGTAATAGGTGTAATGGAAGTAAATTTTGTTGAACCGGCACATGATAAACAAGGATTTGAGCGAACAACTGCGCTTTCAAGACTCGAGGCAAGACTAATTGCAATACAAAAGAATTATTGGTTAGTTTTCTTTTTTTCTTCCTTTTCCAATGTTATTGTTTACTTCTGATATTTCAATTTTGTTATAATGATTTCAATTATACTGTAATTAATAAGGAGTTCAAATTGCCAAGAGATTGGTTATGCTGCAAGACGGCAATCCAAGAATCAGAATTCTTCAAACCGGGGATCTTCTTCACAATCAAACAAGCATAAACATAGCTCTGCTAAAATCTCTCCTCCAGCAGCCAATGTAGTTATTGATCTAAATCGGCCACAATCAAATGGCTCTACTCGAGTATCTCCAGCAGCAAATGCAGCAATTGGTCCAAACCAGAGACAATCAAACAAGAGCAAAGATGGCTCAACCAAAGGATCCCCAGCAGGAAATGTAGTTGGTTCAAATCAGAAAAACTATATTAATGAGAATATGAAAAGTCGCGAAAGAGCAAAGTGCTATCTTGTTGGTAACAGTGAGGATAATCCTTCGCCTAATCCTGCAGCCTACGGAGGAGAGCATGCTATGGCTATAGGTTCTCATTCAAAGGTAAATTATCTATTCTTAATGTCATTATTATATTATATACATTTGGCGATATACTTTCTCGAATTGCTCTCTTTATTAAGCAGCAATCTTGACTCAATGACATTGTACAGGATAATGCAAATAACTCCAAAGAGAAGGGTCCTGAATCAAGGAATAGGTAATTTCGTAATTATATGTATTTATTTTGCTAAGCATTTACATAATCTTCAAATTTATAAAAGTTATGCATGCATATATTGCAGATTGAATGGACAAAATGGAAAAGTGGTGGATACTTTGATAAAGAATCTAGAATATGAAAGGGACAAGCGACATAAACTTGAATATGAGGTATACATTAAATAATGTTTAGTAAGCTGTAATCCATTGTTAAATTACAATTACGTTCATGCGAGCTAGTCGTGATTACGTTATATATACTATGTTGTTACAAACCCTTTTTTTTTCCCTTGTAATTTATTGGATTCCCTTATCAATTAATAGCTTGTGGAGAAAAGCAAAGAAGTAGAAGCTTTTAAAATGAAAGCAGAACAGTTGGATCAAGACAATATTGCTCTAGTAGATATTCTACAGGAAGAAAGGACAAGAAGGGAGAAAGTAGAGGAAGATTTGGCAGTGGAGTTAGCGGTCAGTTTTCTTTTTTGCTTCATAATATCTTTTTTCATATAGAATTTACTTATTCTTTTAAATTATCAGCTTGTTTTTCAGTCTTTTTTGGCTTATACTACTTTTTTTTTTTGTAGGCTGCTCGAAAAACCATTGAGGAGTTGAAAAATAGAATGGGACAACTAGAAGGATATTATTAAATTACTTGATTGTAAAATTGAGAAGAATGATCACTTGATCACTCATGGTTAATTAATTTGTATTGCAGCTTCAAGATCATTAAGGACAGAAATTAGCCAACAAAAATTTACATTTGGTCTTAGTTTTCTGAAATCAATAGGGAACTATTTAGCATTTGGTGCCCCAATTTTTTTTTTTTTTTTCAAATTAATTAATTTCAAAGTGTTTTCATTACTTTTAGCGGTAGATAAAGAACATTATGGGAAATTTCCGCTGCCATCATTTGGAGTATTCAAGCAAGTATCATGACAGAGCTCTTAAATTGGAATCAATAAACCTGTGAAACTAATTGCTATATAGAGAGAAATGAAGCAATTACAAAAATTTGCTTTAAAAAGTTTACCAACAAAAAATTAATCCTTAAAGTTGTGATTTACTTGAAGATCAAGCTGAGAAAAAAGCAAGCTCCATGACCGAGCATATATCTAACTGTTAACAAATATTGTTCATAATTTAAGAGAGTTGGCAAAAATAGTGGGAGAAATCGGAGCTAGTCCATAACTTCAAACAACATATCAATGAATGAAAATAGAAATAAAGCAAATTAAAAAAAAAACCAATCAAGTAGTATTAAATAATTTTGATAAGAGTTAATGAGAATAAAGATTATCTGAATTAGTATAAGCTAGAGCTTGGTGGAGCTCCTCCCTACTAACATTCACTCTAGGTGCATCCCTATGAGTGGAATGAGGTAAGCCGGAAAGTGTGAGCTCTGTGGATAGAGTTCCAACATTTCTTGCCTGCAATGCAACAACAGCAAAGTAGTTAACATTAGACTTTATAAACAATGCCACGAAACTAATGAACAAATTATTCTGCAAGTTTAATGCCCTTTTTATTGTTTCACTAAACTTTTCTCTCATATCCCACCTTTTATGGGAGGGATTGTAGCAAAGTATTATAGATTTACTGGAACATTTTATTCATAATCTTTTGTATATAGTTATCAAAGGTTTGTTTGCAAACCCACTACCATATTCTAATTTATTGAAAATTACATAAACTAAATTGCTGATGGAGGGATATGTACTTCCTAGCTAACAAACATCCTAATTAACTCAAATCGCTAAACATCCTATTTTTTTTTCGTATATAGTTTATGTTTGTGTTGCAAAATATATTCTAATATCAAATTTAGTTTCAGTCTCTCT
>CATIWJ010498411.1:0-11216 GCA_949640765.1 Croton laevigatus | reverse complement strand
ATATATGAAAGGCTTTCTACAATTGTATAGCTACTTCGCAATGAAATTAAAGTGGAAGAGGATGAAAATATATTATCATTCTGAACAAAATTGCCTCTACATTGTTCAAAGAATGTACAATAATTAAAGAATACAAGCTTTACTTCTGGATCCAATAATTTGAATGGCTGCAAAGAATTTCAACCAATGACGTGTCATACTCTAGTTTTGTCGATAGCCTTCAACTCTCAGTAAGTCGCAATATCAGGGAGAGTTCTTTTTCTTCTCCCGTTCCATTTCATAGGTATACATATTCAGCAAAATGGTAAAATGATTAATCAATTTCGATGCCATTAGAAAAAGAATTCAGCTTCCCTTCGCGGGCTGCTATCTATTTTGTCAGTTCAGGGAAAAATCGGATCAGTAGCCGTGTGTGTTGGATGTCAAGCATTCCAAAGTTGTAATGTTCCTTCTGATTTATAAGCTTCTTATCTCCCAAGTGGTTTCTGTTCATACTTGTTTTTGTATCTTAAATTGTGTTTCTCTTTCGTTTTCCTTTTTTTCTCCATCTTCTGTCTGTATCTTTCTTCCCTTTCCCTTTCGTAAATCCCTTGCCAATGCACTTCTCCAGTTAACGGCCACAACCATCTTTCCCTCAGATGGTCACCATCGTCTGCAGCCTCAGCAAGATCTTCGTCCATAGCCTTTAACAGTGTAAAATTGAAGTACTTTGCCCATATAATTACCTTCCGAACTTCAATTGGGTGTTGTTCTTCTAAAGAACCGTTTTGTGGATCAATGTAAACCATTTTTCGCCCACTATGGTATGCCCAGACATTTACAAGGAGTTCTAATATCCGACAATAACAGTGTTTTCCCTGTTGAATATTTGAACAAGAAATTTAAGAATCAATATGTTAAGGGTCTGTTATTGCTATTTAAGCTGCAACTGTGAAATTAAAGAATCAATAGCTACACACTTTTGAGCTGCTTTTATCAAAAGCGTCTAAAAGGGTGATTTTTGAAAAGCGGATTTCAATCTTAAATGCCAAACAGACTCTGTAACATGCAATGCAGAATTGATTGAAGCACCTTACCTCAAGCTCTGAGGAATTCAACAAACAAAAGTTCACTTCGCTAGAATTGTTATGCATGGTGTCAAGAGAATCAACAAACATCCTGCAGATTTGAAACACACATTTACTGCTGATATTGTCATCATATAGGTGTGAAATGGATCAGCAGAACATTGATACCCGTTTTGCTTACCTAGCAAACATAATGAACTCTAGAAAGGAAGGGGTTGGCATAACCCAACTATGCAGTGCAGACCAGTAGCCTCCATCTTTTGGCATTGGGGGAAGAACTTCACGGTGGGAGGGTGGCAATGAATACATCTGCCGGAAAGTAGCTTCAAAAGCAGTTCTGAATGGCATTGAAGAAGAATAGAGCAGTTAATTCTAGAGCACATCTCATCTTCATGTAATGAACAAATACTGATAATTTAGAAGCACCAAATTACATAACATGTCCGAGGAATATTGTTATACAATATATGTAGATCTTCAGTCTTTGAATAATTTAGTTTTATTTTTTTTTCCCCGTAAATGTCAACTGACTTACTGCTCACATCCAAAATCCACAGCTGGTTTTAGTTTCAAATAGACTCAGGATTGTGAGACAGCGAACATATCATAAAAACAACTGTAACACAATTGTATATATATTGAAAATGTGAAGTATGAGACAGTTTAATACAAAAGTGAGTAAATCACGGACATCTTTAACCTGCCACATAACCAATGATGAGGGAACAGAAGCTTTTGTACAAATAACCAACCATTTAATATGTTATACCTGCAATTTCCTCCATTTAGGATGTCGCACATAGACCAAAATGTTAGTTCATTATTGTTTCCTGCAACTCTAACATCCACATCCAAGCGTGCCCAAAAGTACATCACATCTCCTCTAGCTCCTATTTGTATCTTTTCTCCAAGAACCTTTTCAGCATCACTGGATAATGAAACCTGGTTCAAGAAAAAGAGGTAAAGTAAATCACAACTTTGAAAATTCTTACATCCTGTTCAGCATGAGTAAGGGCAACTTAAGGCCAGTTTTCTCAAAACATAAATATAATGTGTAAACTAGTTTTTTCACCTTTCTGGGAGAAAAGAACACAAATGAAAAGTGAAGGTCAGTTGCTACCTAAACAAAGCATAAGGGATGTGCGCTATACAATTCGGTGGTTGAGTAATTTTATTAATACAAATTTATGTTCAGCAATTGTCAAACTTTCATTTGATTAAAAAATGAAATGTATAATAGAAAAGTAAAATACCACCAATCTTCAAAAGGAAGTCAAAAAATTCCAACAGTACAAAAGATACCTTCCTACCAGCAGCACGCCATGCTTGAAACCCAATCCAAGGTCTCTTGTGTATATTGTCCACCTTGTTGGCAACCGAAAACATTCCTCCAATCTCGCAGAGGATATTCCGATAATAAGCATCACTCAAGATGGGAAGCCGTGCAACTGCATCCACATCATCTGATCTTGATCTCCGTGCTTTTGTAGACTGATAGACACAAATGAATCATGGGTAAGGAAAAAAAAGTTCCGTTCCTGGTAAGGTGGTCATATTAAGAAACTGCCAAAAGACAAGGTTCCTATTACATTAAGAAAACTGAAGTTTATAGAACACATGTACCATTTACAAATCAGTAACACATCTAGTAATCCAAATTTTAGACAATAATAGCAATCAAATATTGTACAATTGGAAACAAATATCAATACACAAAAACTAGTAAAATTATCAAAAGTGTTGGTAAATTTTCGATGGATGCCACCAAAATGTGGGTTTGTTAAATGCAAAACAGATGCTATGATGACACAGCAAAAAGGTGGGTATGATATTAGAACTACTACTTCTCACATGGAGTTACAGAGCCAGTGTTGCATGCCAAAAAGGTAGAATATGTGATGCCCTTGGATTTAATGAAGCTCTTTCATGGGTTAAGTGGCTTGGATGGGAGGCAGTGGAGATAAGTTTGATTATCAACTCATATTGAAGCTCCACAAGGGTCATATAATGATTCGTACTTTTATTCTGTTCAAATGTAAATGACTAGTAAAACTCTTTTGCAAAAGTTTAGTAGTTTAGTGTTTCTTTTTTTTCGAAGATCAGCAAACCAAGCTCCAAAACTTTTTCTAGGGTAGGTAGTGAACTGCCTAAAGCCCTAAACCAAACTGAATTGCCAAGTTTAACATCAAGTTCAGTAAATTTATACTTGTTAATAAGGCTCTTATACCGACTGATCTGGCCACCAGCTCCCAGTTGACATGAGCTGACCAGCTGATCCAGTTAATATGGTTCCCAAAACACAGAAAGAAAAAATTTTATAAACAAACACTGATGCATCTTAAACAAGATAAAGCACAAAAAATACATCAAAAGATGGGTCAGACGCACATACATAACGTAATGCAAGTGCACGTTCCAAACCATCTCTGATGTGTCAAAAATATCAAACGACAATAATCTTATTCAGCTGCTGCATATTTATGAAACAAGATGCATAACAGAGAGGGCAAAACCTCAGAAAACTCTCCCGCACTCAATCTAGAAGGAAAAATGTACTTTTGAGTATTTACTTGACACAACCTTCAGCGCATATGGTGAAGTTGTAATCATCATAATGCACCATAATACTAACCAACACTGACAAAGAACCATGAGGTGTTAAATAATATGTATGGAAGTAGAAGAAACTTACTAGACTTAACCCACGATACAAAGAACCATGGTGCAAAAATGGCCAGGCACCTGCTCCATTATATATCTCATAAATACAAACAGGTTGCCCAGTCCTCTCAAGCTCTCCCTCATCTCTTTCGTTTGCTTCAAACCTAAGTTTCTCAGATTTTCTAGCATTGCGATACAAGTCATCCCAGACACCAGGACTTTTATCCATTCTTTCTTCAAGCTACAAATAAAGACATGATTCCTAGTTAGCACAGAATTTGGACAAGCAAGGAAGTAGACATTCACACATGGGACATTAGAAAGAACTATAAAATCAAGAAAATTGCATACCTCCTCCATTTCTAGCCTCTCATATTCTTCAAAGCTTTCGATTTCATTTAAAACATCCCAATCTGATTCAGTAGGGAAATCTGGACCTAGAATTTTAGTTCCATTAGCAGAGATGTTATTTGAATCAATAAGATTGGTCAACTCTTCCTCAAGAGAATAAACAACACTAGATCCTCTGAAAGAAGAGTCCCTGCCATCCAGGTCTAACAAGTTGTCAGTTCCCTGTAATATTTCCTTCCTCAACAAGTTCCATTCCCATACCTTCTGTTGAAGCTGGGATAAAGGACCCGGCAACAAAGCATCTGATGGAAAACTGAGCAAATTCTCCAACAGCCTAGCATAACCAGTTATGCATTCTGATGCAAGCATGTTCCTAGCAAGCAGTCTTCCAGAAGAAGCCACAGTTTGTGCAAATCGAGAAAGTTTTCCATCCGATATCAAAAGAGAGAAAGCCCTCATCAGAGCTTCAGAATTATATTTTTGGATAAGCAACCCATAAACTCTGTCAGTAACCTGTAATTTCATCAAAGACTTCTTTACTGTGTGAAAAAATTGAAAAAGAAAATAAAATTTAGAGAAACTAACTTAATTTTACTGAGAAAAAAACAGAAATAAGAAACTCTAATGAACTTACATATTTCTTTATTATAGGAATGTCAGGAGCAATTACAGGAACTCCAAATGTCATGGCTCGGATAATTAGAGGAGGAAAACCTTGTTCATCTTGAGAAGAACCATAAATAACAATGTCTGCCATTAATAGCACTCCATTGACATCACCATTCAAGCCATAATGCCTTATAGATCCATGACGAAGCCCCAAACGAGAAGCAATTCCCTAAATAAAAACATACACAAATTGATCATCATGAGCTTAAACCTAGCCTAAGATGAATATTTTCAAACAAAAGAACTTCTTAATTCTATTACTTCATCTCCCAAGAACTCCCATTAACATTTTTTTATTCCTAAGAAAGATTCACTTCTTTTTATGTGTAATTGAAATTGATTAATGTAACATCTCAAAGACATGAAAGTTATACTCAATAAGTTTGCATATGCTAATATTTCTCTTATGAATTTGATGTCATTTACTCAGTTTCAGCTTCAGCTTTTACAGCAAATAAAATCACGCTGGTCAAAATGATCAGGAACAACTAAGCGTTAATCCTAAATAGGATCCACAAAAAATCAATCAATATTAAGTTGCAAAGAACATATAAGTTATTACCAACAAAGTGCCTCAGGCATCATAGAAGCAACTTTGCATGTCAAAATGGTAATACAAAAATATGAGGCAGGGAATCATCACAGTAATTATGATCAACTTGTCAATGAGAAAATTTACAAATAGCTTTAACTAGAAGTTCACAGCTTCATTTGATAAAAGAGACATCTTTAAGCATGAAGAATGGAAATGAAAACTTGAAGCATAATATATTATGAAAGAGCAGCACAACAAAGCAGTTGACTACCTGCAAAGCATCACCATCAGTAGAATTACCACATAGGAAAACGAATTTAAATGAATCCTCAGAATCTTGTCTCCTTGCATATTTGACTAGCAGAGGTCCAAGCAAATGCATGGCCACTGCATAATCCCATGACAGCTCATCATAAAAGAAAGAACTCCCAACAATTAGAACAACCACATCTTCCTCACTGAATCCACTTTCTGTTCTTAATTGATGCTTGGCATGGGCCTTACTATAGCTTTCAGCAGCCCAAACATCTACAGGTGACCCAGGAATCACAAAGAAGTTTCTAGTGTCAAGCACACTATATAGCATCTGATACAAGGAATATAAATAGAGTACAGCATAAGAACAAATAATACAAGCTGAGATTTCAAAAAGAGAAATAACTGGGCATAATTACCGGCAGAGTGAAATCTGGAAATACAATAACATTGGCTCTACTAAAATATCTTCTCCAATGAGACATAAGATATTCCCATCCCATTTCTTTGTATACTGAAAGACGATTTGCAAGGGTATCTTCTTGGATTATCCACATAAGTGGTATTGAACAAAAAGGCTCCTGCATAAGGCTGCATAAATATAAAACTCACTAATTGTAGCATCTCAAACTAAAGTGACAGATATACAGTTCTTTGCGTCAACATAAGAACCCAGCGTGCATGAGAGAGAGAGAGAGAGAGAGTCTGATGAAAGCATTTTCAAACAGTCATGCCATGGTCTTGCATCAAATTAACTTCAGCTCACATCTTTTTAGTTCTTACAACTACTGTTAAACTTATGATACAAAAACCAATCATATTTTATCATAATATATAAGCATGTGAAGGTCCCAATTTCACGAATTATGCAGAATACTGCAAAAGCAACCCATATCTCTTCATGCATAAAAGTACCTTCATCTTTACACCCTACATAACAGCAGATTCTAAAACTATAGAACATGAATGACAACCCAACCATAGTATGTCACTTTGAGTCATACTGAAGAACAAGATACCTGACTTAATATGATGTTCTAACAATAGTTATTATTGGTATGGAATTACAATTCCAAAATTGCTGCTTGTCTTGTGTTCAAATGTAATATAGAAAGCAACTGGGAGGTATTTAGCATGCATAATATCTAATTTGTTTGAAAGGCATTCCAGAAAGTAGATTAGATATGATAAGCACACCAATCGCAACCAACCAGGCCACTAGTCAAATAAATGGACTCTTGAATAAAACTACAGGCCTCAGATAATAGAGAATCAAATCCACATACCTTAAAATGGCTTCTTTGCCTTCTAGTGAATCAACAATAACTCCTTCAAAACTGTGTTATATGCACATCTTAATTAATAAACTTCATGAACAACAGTTTTATCTTAAAAACAAAAGTTTGTTCTCATAGACAAAACTATTTCAGAAACAAAAACCGAAAAGGAGAAATTTACGAAATACTATAGTATGTGAAAGAGAAGACATACATTGACCAATCAATCCGGCCATATTCTTCTGGTTGTAAAATTGATATCTGAGCACCAATTTGCTCCCACTCTGATTGCGCGTTCCCACTATCCACAGCATAAATCTGTCAAAGGGACATGAGGTGCTTAAGCTTTTCCAACAAGCAGTTAAAAATACAGGAGTAACTGGTCTTCACTCCCATCTATTTTTGTGTTTGTTTTTAGAAAGGGAGCTACATCAACCAGTTAGACATGCTATGACAAATTGGCATCATACATACTAAATGTGTTCTTATTCACAGATATTAGAATTATATAAGAAAATAGATGAGACAATTCACCTTAAGTGCATAACCAAGTTTTTGTAGATTCTTCATCAAAGTAACCAACATCAGCGATCGTGGACCAATCTTCATGTTTCCTAAGATCTGCCAACCACCCGAAGAAGCATGACCAAAATAAAGCATGTTTTAACCACGTTTAAAAAAAATCACAATAAGTAATGCTATGTTTTGATATGCAAGAAGGATAGCAGATGATCCAATAAACCCACTGCATTGTCAACATTAAGCTTGACCATAGCTTCCAACATCAAATCATTGAAAATCTTGATTTGTCGGTTAATTATAAAAGTGCATTAAAAAGTATAAGCTGCTGCATTCTTGAATCATTCAGTGGAAAAGAAAAACAGCAGAAGCGATCAAATTCCTAGGACTTAAATATCTCGTAAGTGAGATGCGAGCCAACAATACACCATTACCACCACAAAAACATGGAGCAGGCTACTTTAAAATCAATGGAGTCCAACAGGTAGGTACTGACAAACAAAGGGAAATGATTGATACTATTTCCTAAAGAAGTTTTAGAACAGAAGAAAATGTAGGCACTGCCTTAAATTTCATCCACTAGAGTGTGTCAAGTTATTGAGGGGTAAAATTAGATTTGATTAACTTCTGTTATCAGTGGGAACTAAACATTTGGAAGATGAGGTATCACTCTAGGTTCAGCAATTACAACATCAAGACAGTATCTCAAAATTTGTTATTAGAAACTAATTTTAGTTCATAAAAAAAACCAATCCTTTTATACAGAAAATAAATGTTTTATATCAGCACCATTCAAGACCTTGAAACTGACCAACTAGCATGGGACATATGGTGATCAATTGAACAATATTCTATAACATCTAGAACTTCCCAACTTCCGTTGTCTATTAGACTGTTATATTAATAAAGATTCTATCCATGGTTATCAGGCTTCTGATACTGGCATCCACAACTAGACCAGTAGGAAACAAAGGATTCCTAACAGCCACTGCTAATGTATTTAAGCACATAATGCTACAAAGTATATGAGCAAGTTTCAAATATCGCAATCCCTCAAATTTCCATTCCGTTCAGAGGAAAAGAAATAGGGAAACGGTAACACATTCGTTTAACAATAAAGTCCTCGTATTTATGGAACTGATTAGTACTATAACCCATCAAACTAATCGACAACCAGAAAAATGGCAGATTCAGTTGGTTCACCAATCACTATACATTGCCTTTAGAATCCCAATCACGAACAGCCATTGACTCAAAAATGAAATTGCATGAGTGTAATTATGGAGTCCAAATGCAGCCAATGTGCCATTATTCACATAAACCAGTTTAACAATAGGAATTAAAATAACTTACAATAGCGAGCCTCGGGGCTCGGAGCCCCACTCTAGTCCTTTGCAATCTGACTTGATCAAGGCCGGGACCCTCAGCAAGCTGCCGTGATCTAATTCCAGGAAAGAATTTCAAGGTACTACCGAACCTCAAATCGTCTCTAATCGATTTCCGGCGCTCACTCCACCCCTTACTAAACACTATTGTGGTGATGGAACTCTGTAACACCATCGAAGCCATAGCAAAAGCAAAAACCGCAAAGAAGATGACCAAGTAAATCAAATTAGCACCTCTAAACGGAAACCAAAAACATAAACTTTTTCGATTACTTCTATTATGCTTGCGCGGGCGATCTAACGAGGATTTGGTGACTCTGCTTTCATTATAAAGAGTATCATTGGCGTTGGTACTGGTAGGATTTCGCTTAAATCGCGCTCTGTCCCGGATCGAGTGGAAACCTTGGTCATTGTTGTTATTTGCATTGCCACCATTAGCGCCACCGTCAACGACGGGTGTGGTGGCGGTGGTACAGGGTCCGTCGATTTCGGAAGGAGTGGGAGTTCGGCCCATAAGGAAGGGGATTTTTCTCGGGAAAATGTTGAAATGTTTAGTCGGGAAATGTTGTGAAAGTGAACATAGAGAGGCTGTGGCCGGTGTAGTTTTTTTCTGTTTTGAGCTGTTGTTCGTCAACTTGAAAAAGAGAGTAACGAAAGAGATTTTATTTTTATTTTATTAATTTTTAGTATTGAACCGCGTGACTGCACAATCAGAATGACGCGCCAACCGGAAAAGACCCCTATAGGCTGTGCCAAATGGGAAAAAATATTCGAAACCGAATGCAACATACGATAACACAATATTTTTAAAAGAATAAAACTTTTCATCTCGCCTCTCGAATTCGAGATATACAGAATCACGTTAACGTGTTTTAAAACACGTTAACGTGTTTCTGTGTATCTCGAATTCGAGAGGCGAGAGATGTAGTCTTACTCTTTTTAAAATTGAGTAAATAGTATATTTATAGTTTAAAAATACTCTTTCAAACTTTATCCAAATTAATTAATTAAACAATTCAGTTTCGGAAAATAATAGACATTTTCTCAATCTACTTCTTTCATGTGCATGTCATTTTCCCTGATTTGCTTCCTTCCCCTTTGCCGGAGACGTTTCCAATTCTAATCTACGACAACCAGGACTATGTTACTTTCTTGTTCTTCTTCTTTCTTTTTTTTTATTTATGTTTATTTTTGGTGTTTTGAAGAGTAATTGCCCTTATCGTAGTGTCCTTTCCTGAGACATTTGATGCATTACTTTTTATATTCTTTTTATTGTGTCAACAATCCTTATCGTAGTATCATTTCTTTCCACAAACATAACACTCACCATTTTGTCATCTACTTGACTTTAACTAATGGTTATTTGAAACTTCCTTTGTTTAGCTTCCCCTGATTGAGAATTTTCTCTAGTTTTCTCTGCTCAATTTGATTGGAAACCTTTTCATGTCTACCCTCTTGTTGGTTGATCATGGGCTGAATTCTTCTTTTTGTTGGTAAAGAGTGCCACCTCTTTGGTGTTTGATGATACTCTAGCTATTTGCCTTGCTAGAGTTTCCTGACTGACCAACAAATTCACCGATTCTTCAATCAAGAGTTGGGTTGGCCACCCTTGAACTACAACAATAAAACCTCTATATTGAGGTCTTCACCCGTGAATGATGATTTGTCTCATTTTGTTATTGCTGACTCTTGATAACTTATCTAGCTCTCTAATTTCTCTATAGAGAGACTTTATTTTTATAAAATACTGATTAATTATCATATCACATTATGTGATAGACATTGACTCACTCTTCAACACATATAGTCTTGTATCATTTTTCTTTATAAAGCGAGAGACATGTGTGTCCCAAGCTTCCTTTAGCATGGAAGTTTCTCTGTCATACTTTATCATTTCATCTTTATTTGTGATTTTGATAATGACCATCACCTTTATAACATTAATCTTCCATTTTTTTTTTAGAAGATTTGCATCATCTTGTGGTGGTATGGTCTCTATCCAAGTAACAATCTCCTAGAGGTCCTCACTTTGCATGTATGACTCTATACAAGTCTTTCAATGCCGTAATTATTGTTGTTGAGTATTCTGATACTCCAAACATTACTAGATTTTGCTTTCATGTCATGGTTTTAGTAGCTCCATGATTCACCAAGAAATTCTATTTTGAAACCAACAAACTTCACAATTTAAAACTATGAGCACCAATATATGCTTCTTAAACTAAAATGTAAATTCGGACTTCAGTTTTTTTTGTCGTTATTGGGTTTTCTTATGGACACTATTTAAGCCTTTTTCAACCTATTCATATTTTCTTCATCTGAACCTCATTTTTTTCTTTAAATACATCAAATAACTCTCTATAATACCTTTTCGAACCTCAAAACTAAAAAATAATGCAAAATGATAGAAAATGGACCAAAACAGCCCAAGCCAAGCCAGCATGGGAGCCAACCACCAGCCAGGACGACTAGGGTTGCATATAGTGAAATTTTCTCC
>CATIWJ010498357.1:0-34612 GCA_949640765.1 Croton laevigatus | reverse complement strand
AGGATTACAACACATCACTTAATGCAAAGCCATTGAGAATTATCATAATGTTTGCAAGAAAAATCATTTACAATTTTTTGTCACTAAGAAAAAAAATTAAAATAATAATAGTGATTTTTATTTTATTAAATTAAAAATTTTAGTGTATTTTAGGTTTTTATTAATGTTAATATATTTTTATATTATAATTTTAAATTTTATATTCTGATTTGCAATTATTAAATGTAAAAGTAGAGTTGTTGACAAAAAAAATTCAAGGTGTAGTGAAATTGAGCACCAAAACTGTAAAAAATTGATAAAAATGAAAATTCAAGTCAACTTGAATAACAAATTCTATAATTTTTTATATCTGCCGTTGCCAAGTTAATGATAAAATGTTAAAGTTAACGATGCAATAATTAAAGTGTATATTTAGGCCAAATATCGGTGATGTCAAGCAATTATATCAAAATAGAGTGATAAAATAATAATTATAGTCAAATATAAGTGATGAAATAGTAATTTTTCAAAAAAAATTAATAACTATTGAATTAAAACACAAATCCATTGAATTAATAACTATTGAATTAATAATAGATTCATTTGACCGCCCAATAGAGTCCACAAAATTTGTCATTCCTTTTTCTTAAAAATTAATCACAAGATGCATTGCGTTACTCATACTCTTTCTCTACCATTAAACTTTATTTTTTTTTTTCTTTTGAAAACCTAAAATTAAAAAATATATATTGTTATTATAAGGGAAAAGCAACACGCAATAGGGAAGAAAATTTATTTATTTTGTACGTATCACATGTCCACGTGTGGTGTGATTTTTTACCGAATACCGAAATTTTTTACTAAAATAATTATGTAATAGTTATCGAATTTTTATACTTTTTGAAATTTGGTAATTTAGTATTCGGTAATAGGTTTTGATAAAACCTAATTAAATTCCCAATTTCATCATTTTGGAACAAAATTCCATTTTTCTCCAAACTTTTTAAATAGTAATAGCCACCGTGAATGATTGTTGGAAACCATCGGCAGTAAAATTAGAAATCATCATGTTTTTTTATTTTAAGAAGAAGACGAGGGCAGACTAGAAAGAGAATGGAGCAACCTCCTAGAGAAATCTCGTTCATCGATTGAAACTTCTCATCACCTGATATTGAGTTGGTGCTTGTCGGTTATCTTTGAAATAGACTTATGGGCGATGAAATCATGAGAATTGGTGGCAAAGGAATCGAGTGGAGCAACGTCGAAGAATTTTGAGTAACAAAAAGATATATATATATATTTTTTAGTGAAGAACGCGATCAGAAAGAATGAAGCGCATGTTTAGTCTTTAGAAATTTTGAAAATTTATGTGCTATTTTTTGTGTGAAACTCTTTTTGTGCTACTTTGCTAAATAGAAAATATTTTTGTGCTATTTGTTACCCTAATATTTACCGAATACTCATCCCTACCCGCATTAACTAGCACTCTAAGCTGTTTGTTTTTTTTTTTTTTAATAACATACTAACAGGCTGTTTGAATTACTATAGTGAGCCTTCAGAATTGATTTGGGCTCCACTGGTTGGCCCAAAAAGGGAGTACAATATAGCAACGACATCGTGGTTATATCTTTGACCTTTCACGACACCGACACAACGGGCATCAAACGGCGGAAATAAGACATAAACTCGATTATTCGGTTGGCCCTGCCACCGTCGGGAGGGAAATCGGTGGATGTTTAACGAGGACAAGAAATAAGCCTAATTTATCAAAGGAAAATTTTAGGTAAATAAACAGCACCCGGGATTAGTTTAAGCATGTAGTGTTGGTAGTTTCGAGCCCCATTTTATACAACAAAATTCCGGCTTTCTTTAGGTGTGTGAGTTTAAGGTGCATATGTAAAATTCCTATGTAAAAAAAAATAGCACAAGATCAAGATTAATTATAACAAAATAATATTTTTATTTTTAATTTAATGGGAAAATATTTTTTTTTATAGATATGCTCTTAGTTAAATTAATATTTATAAAAATATATATATAGTAATTCAGATATGAAATTGTTGAGAGTAGACAAATTATGTTCAGCCACCGCCATCAGCTCCTCACTGGAATGTAATTTTATTTTCTAAATAAACTCAAAAAAAAAAAATATCCTCATATAAAAAATATAGAAATCAAAAAAATAAATTTATATTCTTATATATTTTATATACAAAT
This sequence comes from Croton laevigatus, assembly GCA_949640765.1. Classification (NCBI taxonomy): domain Eukaryota; kingdom Viridiplantae; phylum Streptophyta; class Magnoliopsida; order Malpighiales; family Euphorbiaceae; genus Croton; species Croton laevigatus. The sequence goes on along the minus strand of CATIWJ010498357.1, from coordinate 32,416 downwards.
ATAAGCTAACCCAAAACCCAAACAGACCTTGCCCACCGTCCGACCATTCATTCCCTCTCTTTGTCTTTCACTTTTATTAGAGCATTTTCAATTATATTATCAAATGCTATTCTTCACCTGCCACATAAAAAATAGATTTTTTTAGATAAGCGCTCTAACCTTATTTGAAGCTGAAATGAACTAGACATTATTTAACACACCTTTTATTTTTAAACGGTCTTTTAAACACTATCTATAATTATAGTGGATTGTGATTGGTTCAATATTAAAAGATAACTCTAAAAAATTAAAAAAAAAATTGAATGGAAAGCCATGTATTAGAGATGAATTTTTGAAATTGAATGTCTACGAATAAACATTCAATCATATCATATCTCATACTCTTCATTTTATATGATATGATGTCTTGGAGGCTAAAATGTGAGACCAAATTGAGCTATGGTTTACTTTGGAGTGGCTAAGCGGTTGAGCCTTAAAGGGATGATCCTGAAAACAAGAGAAAAAGAATGGTGTTGCCTTGACAAACACTCCGATACTTAAGTCAGATATGGGATTGTCTGATAGAAAGAAAGGAGATTAGAGAGAATAGAGAGATTAAAGAAATTACTCGTGAATAGTAAGTTGTTATGGTATTTATAGTGGGGACTTCTTAAGGGTAGTTTACAAGCTAACTCTCCGTAATGATGACTGTAAGTGTCACCTGACTGTAAACCGTAATGATGACCGTAATACGTAATTCGAAGCCCATACCTGTCAGAATAGAGTATAGGTTGCATGTATGACTATTCAAACTATAAATAATGATTATCAGGAATATGGCCCGAGCTGACCAGGGGACGATCTCTTAGTGGCTTATAGACATCGGCCTGAGCGCCTATAGTGCCAAGCATCTTATGCCGACCCTCGGATTCTTCGTTGTCCGATCTATGCTAACGTTGATCTTGAGCCTTAGCCAATCCAATGTAAAGCTTTTTAATTTTGCGGTTCAGCTAGTGCTGACCTCTATGAGAATGATGTCATCATGACACATAAGCCAAAATGAACTTTAGCATTGGAGATGCTCTTATACACCATCATAGCAGTGTACCTTCTAATTAGGGAGGAGCTTTTTTGAAAATTACTAATTATTTGTGCTATTTATTTAAATAGCAATTATTTTTACTATTTAGTTAAAATTAAACTCTCATTGTGCTATTTGTTTAAATCGCGCTTTATCAAATTACCCCCGATTCAAACTGCTCATTGTTAGTTCAAGCTATAGATACTAAGAATCAGGATCTGTCTTACTTTGGGAATGTGGTAATGGATTGTCATTATTTATTAAATTCTTTGCCATTTTGTAAGGTTGAATTTGTTAAGAGATCAGCGAATCAAACTGCTCATTGTATTGCAAGGGCAGCTATTTCTATGCCTGATACTCAATGGAGGATATGCCTTCCTAATTTTTTATATGAAGTTCTAAATTATGATGCAAATAATATGAGCTGATATGGGCTCACTTCATATTTTCAAAAAAAAAAAAAAATTACCCCCGATTCATGGTTGGAAGGATTAAGACGAGAAATTTGTAGACTATAGCTACAATGTTTATCCGTATGATTAATCACACCAGTTGGTTAGTGTGTAACATGATCAAGATAACCACAGATTATCAGGAAAAGAAAAATAGATATATAAAATATAACCACCGACTAAATGATGTATCATCGTCTTTTTTAATTACTCGGTAATGGTAATTTTCCGATCAGTAATAGTAATGGTAACGGTAGCAGTTATTAATTTTGGTAAAATCTAGACCAAACTACGTAATTTTGGTGTTGTACCCATCCCAGCAGTTCGTTCCTCTCACTCTCATCTTTAGCTTCTAACCCGCAGATTTTAGTCTTTCACGTTCACCCACCGTCGTCTAGTCACCGCCGTCCACTCTCATCCTTCACTGCTCAATCACAAGGTGGTTGCAACAGCTACAATAAGGAGAGCATTCCTCTCTTAGTTCCTCTCACTCTCATCTCAGCTTCTCAACCACCAATTTCAATCTTTCACGTACCGCTATTGAACGCCACCCACCTTTCGATCAACACCGTTTATTCTCAACTATCACCAGTAGTCAATCACAAAGTGGTCTCCTAGAGGGTTTTAATAATTGCAGCATATTGTTTTCCAAACTTTTACCAAATATGGGACATATTCTAAAGTTGATTCTTATTTTCCGGAAAAAAAAAGCTTTGTTAATGTTAGGATTTCATTAAGCAAGATGATATTATCTCAAATATGTACTTCACTTTTAGTTTAGGAAGTTATTTCTCTGGTAGTGAGAGTTGGAATAAAACCATTTAATTTCCATAACCCAAACCTTTATTTTTCAAAGGGTCTACTGAATAAAATCCACACTAATCTTCAATGATTGATTTTCTACTAAATTGGAGCAAAGAAAATACTGGCTCCGTTGAATTTACTTATAGAAAGGCAGAAAACTCATAATTTTTAACACAAACACAAAATTAACAATCAATTGTTATTGATATCCTTATATTATTGCTAGAGAAATCAACTTGATTTGATTATGTTATATGGTTAATGTTTAAATATCAAATTTCATTATAGGTATTGCAATAATTTTACGGCATATATAGTTTACTTTATGAATTATCGGCAAAAAAATTAGTTGGCTCCCTAAGATTTGCGAGGCACCAGTTGGTTCCCTGAACTTGTAAAAACTAGTACTTTTTGATAACTTGCCACTATGAACTTGTAAAAACTAGTACTTTTTGATAACTTGCCAAGCTTGAATCCAAGAGTTTCATAATCACACACTACGAGGCAAGTGATGGACAAAAGATTTTTTTTTTTATTTTAAGTTTTGCCCCTAGAAGGATTTAAATTTTAAAAAAAAGAAACAAATTTCCAAAGACTATATTGTAGATAAAGAAGAGCAGCCTTCTTCAACCTCGCCCAAAAGAGCACTAAAGCTTTAACCGGCAAAATTGTAGCCTCCAATGACCAGCTGAACGATCTAAGGCTACTAAGAGATTGCTCAGGCCACGACGAGTCTTACGATGCCCACAACTTCGTAGTTCATTGGTCAAAGAAGAAAAAACATGCTCATTGATCAAAGAAGAAAAAACCTGCAAGTCAAGATTCCGATAACATGACACAAAAACTTTGAGTGCATAAATCGAGGTTTTTTTATGGTCAGTTGGAAAGTGTAAAGGCATATTCTGAATCCCCTCGACAAGCTATTCCTTCCTATGTAAATGTCATGACATTTCAATTGCGTTTTCCGATTGACGGTAACTATGGAGATCGAATGCTTTTTATGGTTTTCTGGCTAAAACCATATTAGAAACCTTGTGAAGAGATGGTTCTAATGAACCCATTGTTACCTCTTTTCACATCAAAAATTGAAGTTGAATTTTGGTAGAAAATTACATTTTGCTACCAGACTGGAGAAGGAAAATGGCAAAATTCTGGTTTGGCACTAAGCTATATTACACATATCCATTTCATTCTCATCAAGGATCAAATTATATCACTTTTTACAAGTTCAAAGAGCCAATTGTTGCCTTGTAAACCTTAGGAAGCCAACTGGTTTTTCACCAATATTTTAGGGAGCAAACTATGAATTGTGCCATAGTTTTATACATAAACTAAGTATCTCTATTTTTCCTAAATGAAAATTTCTTTCTCTACATAAATCAAAAGAGAGTAGAAAATAGAAAATCACCATCATATAACTTTCTAAAATTCAACTTATACAATAGAAATTTAATCATACAACTAATTCTTCTATTTTATAGGACACATTAACCACAACCCATATTTTGAAATGATCGTAAATAGAAGATGCTATTTGAAGCCTTTAACTCCACCCGTTCATACCTAGATTCACTATTATCCTTAATTAAAAGATCCAAAGATTCTTGACTACGCCACCAAAAATTTAAGTGATTTGAGCATAAACAACCTTATGTTCCACATATGATGGCTTTGGGACACTTCACTTTACTACTCCATCTATCCACAAAGTGTTCTACTTGTTTGAGGTTCACAAATGATAGTCAAGTCATCCAAAATTTTATTATAATCTTAGGCAAACCGCAACAAAAATTGAGACACTTTGTTTGTGGACAGAAATGAAGTCAACAAAATCCAACCTCAAATATGGACTTTCAAATTTCTTCAAAATGGAATGACGATCTTGATAAAATTAAATAACTCCATGCAATATAATCATTTTTCTTAACCAAACAAGTGGATTCATTTTTATTTTGCAAATAGTTGTAATGGGGGAGGGGTATAATGAAGTTTGAACCCAAAATCAATTGGGCACCACACCTTGCCTTGGGGCAAGGCAAGTGATTCACACCAAACAAGTAAATTCTATAAATCAGTCGACATATCAATTCTAATTCTATGGATTCAAAACAGTACAAAAATATAATTATTCCATATGAATCAGCTATCAACTGCATATAACTCAACTGAATCAAAGAACTAAGAAGTCGAAGAAATAGAATCAATCAGGCTTATAGTGGTAAGGAGACAAGTGGAAGGAAGGGAGAGTTAAGAGCAAAGAGTAGGAAGAGAAACCTTGAAGATCTTAGGGGTGTTTCCCTAAGTTGGTGCTTTGTAACTTATAGAGTACAAGTTGCTTATTGAGCATATGCAGAAAAATACTTAAAATACGATAAGAGTATTTTAGGATTATTTAAAGTAGATGAGACTATAAAGGTAATTGGAAGGTTTTCAAAATAGCTTAAAAAACACAATTTTGAAAAAGTTACAAATACCAGCTTATTTTAAAACTCCTTATAAGGAGAAAAGCTTGAAAAAAAAAACCTTAAAAAAAAGAGTAATTGAACAACTTATAATCTAAAAAATGCTTATAAGGAGAAAAACACCTATTTTAACACTTAGAGAAACACCCCCTTAAAGTAACATTTGGTGAGCCATGCAACATAAAACCTAACCATAGTTATCAAAATTCCCCTCATCCCCTATGTACCACGAATTAGATTGTGCATCCCAAATCACAGTTCTTTTGTGTACCAAAACGCTATATGGCGTGATCTAGGACCAAATCTAACGAACCCATTAGATTATGTCTTTCATATAAACAGGAAGAGAAGGTGCCAAAAGTTGAATGTGAAGTATGTTAAGTTTTGTCTTTAATGGTGAATTATGATTTATAAAAGTTAAGTTTTGTCTTTAATGGTCAATTATGATTTTGAAGAGTACTTTAAATTAAAAATGAGAAGAGAAAGAGAGAGAATTGGTAGGATATATGGCGGAGAAGGGCATGAATTCAAGAATTGAGTTTACAGGGGGGGAAAAAGAATGCATATTATGATAAAAATAGAAGATACAATGGGGAGTTTAAGACACGTTTTTAGAAGCAGGAGTTTTAAGACTTTAATTGGATTACGATTCTTGTTCGAACTGGGCCTAACTCACCTAAAAATTCGAATTGACAGATAAGAATTGCCTAGCTTTATAAATACTAGATCCTCCTCACTCCTATCTAATGTGGGATACACACCCCCTGAAGCCAGCCATAAATATTTGGCGTGGCGTCCAAAGGCTGGGGCCAACACGTGGGGCTAGGCATAAACTTCCGGAGTGACCCATCATAATGGGGGAGCGAGGCAGGCTCTGATATCATGTTGGTTTGTGAGGAAAAATTCTCACACTCATATTATTATCTTAGGATGAGAACAAACAATATATACATATATATATATACACACACACAAGATCAAAAGAGAGACAGACACACACAAGGTCAAAAGAGAGACAGACCCTTAATATTGTAGACTATTCACAACAATTCTAAATATATGCGAAAATGCAAATGCACTTTTCTCATTCTATAGATATAATTTTTAACATATCCTTGTGTACCCAATTTCTTATACCTAGCATATCACATCCCAGCTCTAGTGCCACGAACTAGAAAGTTTGGCAATCTAGTAACCATGATCAGGACTAACAGGAAAAATAAGGGTAGAGGTATATATCTGACCTAGAATATGCAAATTTAGGAATAAAGAATCAGAATGCCCTTATCAGATTAAGTGCATGTCATGGAAGACAATGTTAAGATTTTTTATGCATAAAAAAGAGACAACAAAATGAAAATGACATGACCCATTTCATTACTCAATTAAAACCGACATCACATCAATTCTTCGTACCATAACTATGAGAGGCTACAAATTGAATCATAGAATACTAAATATCCTGTATCCATATCCCTCTAATCTAAGGATTTTTTTCACTATATTCTTTTGAGTTCCAGTCCAAGTCAGCCAAGTCACAAAAATGGGGGAAAAGCTAAAAAAGGAGTTCAAAGTTTAAGATACCTGCATGTGACATAGGCATATATCATATATGAATCAAGAGGAAGTATGTCCAGAAACTCAAAGCAAATTGACAAAAGCGTGCTCAGAAATTTACACTCCTTGCTGCTCCAACCGAAAAAAATATATATCATCAGTGCTCTACCTTTAGGCGCAGAATTTTAATCACAAAGCTTAAGCTTTCAGCGGCAGTGCAAAATTTTGGAGTGTCATACTGAGGTAGCCATGGAAAGATAGCCAAAATCAAAACCATTGAAGGATGAAAAAGACCAAAAATTTCATACATCTTACTAGAGAAATTCACTTCGAAGCATCATCTATTTTTACGAGGTTTCTTTGCAGATAAGAGGCATCCTGGCGACTTGGGTGCTTCATGCCCAGAACTTTTAGCAACTAACCCGCATTCTGATTCATCATCATCGCTATCAACGTTACTAGGTGTAACCCGATTCTGGTGTGCTCGACGCTGCAAAAGTAATACATTGAAGTAATAGCTCACTAGATCTTCCCTTCTCCTAGCGGGGAAGGATTTGAACAAATCGTCCCAGAAGCACTTATCAAGAGATGGAGGATTTAACTTCACTATACGCTTAAACCTTCTCTCTTCTTCTTCTGTCCAAGAAAGTTTAACATCTTCCCCCATTTTATCAAACTTCCAATCATAAAAAGCTTTCCCCAACTCACGTTTCATTCTCATTCTTTTCTCGTTGCTATGAAATCTGATGCATTCTATAGATTTTGGCACTTCACAACCACATGAATCTTGTCTACCCTTACCCATGGGTTCCCTTTCAATAACAAATCTGTTATCTACTTTTTCTAGTGGCCAAACTCGTGTTCCAGCCCACTTTGTGTCACTTTCATAAACCGTGCCTGTCCATTCTGGTAGCTCAGCCTGAAAATCTGGACCCAAAGGAATTGTTTTTTCAACTGGAATGTCAATTGCTGAATATTTACTTAAGGAATCACCATCACAAATCCCTTTTGAGCTGGAGGTTGAGTCATTTTCAGCAGCAGAAAACTGGTAACCAGCCTTTCCTTGAGAAGCAGTTTTTTCAGCTAGAAGCTTTTCAGTACATTTTAACCTCTCTCTGAAATTGTAAGCAGATCCAACATGATCTTCATACATGCAAGGGTGCATCTTCCGATTTTTCTGAAATACAATAAATTAAATAACAGGCAGTGGTTTAGAGTTCGTACAAAAATACAATGAAATTTTTACAGTTCAAACGGTGCAGCACATAGTGCATGCACACATTTGCTCAAAGGCAGGATACACAGGTGAATGATATATATAAGAAAATTTGAATGTACTCTAGAAATTTGTTCCCTTCTAACAATATAAAATAAAAACATTTTCTTATTTTGTGATCATTATGCATAAAACAACCAATATACAAAACCATGAAACAAAAAGGCCTAACAGTTATGAGAATAAAAAGCAGAATATGTTCTATCAAATATAATCGAGTATTAAGTTTCCGAAAAATAAAATGTTTCAGTTGTCCACATTCATATCTATTGTTATTGAAATTGTGATTTTAATTGAATTGAAAGGACTGCACTCTTCTAGAGCATCGATGGAGTGTGAAACACCATCAAATTTATTGTCAATGATGTATAAATACCATGCGTAATCAGTAATCCTATTGTAAAGACAAATTTTGTGCATAGTTATTAATGGCATGAAGCCAAGAAACCTAAATTTTTAACAAAACGAATTATGGTTATGATGATGTGATGATAACTGAAAATAAATGAACTAGACTGCAATTCTACATATGGAATTGAGGAGCACCCCCTTCACTCAATTTTACAATAATGACAGACAACATTCAGTAGCTAAAATTATACCTGTTCAGCAGCTGACTCAGCATTTCTTTTCAGAAATAATGCTTGCCGAGCCAATAAAACCTGCTTCCACAATTCGTCATTCCCATAAGACTCCCATTTTGACATCTCTGGTAATGAATCAACCACAGGATCACATGGATTCCTAGCAACTCCAGTTATCCAGTTCACCACTCTACATATAGACTTCCTTTTCCTCTTAGGGCAAGAAAATGAGTCCTTAACATCATCTGAATCTAATATAACAATATCATTCTCATCACCATTTTCACAATTCTTTCCATCTTCCAATTCCATAGCCACACTCTTCACCTCATCATCCTCACACACATTCACACTTGTCCCATTGGACCTAAGGTTTTCCTGATCATCCCTGCATTTATTGTCATCCCCAGAAAAAGAATTAAGAGCAGAGCTCTTAGCCACATTATAACCTAATTTCCCAACATCCACAAAATCAGCAGTACATTTTCCATTATCTATATGCACAGATTCTTCATCATCAACAATGCATTTCTCATCCCCATTTGAATCAACTTCAGCACTCACATTCGGTACAGATTTCCACTCCGGTAACTCTGACAACAACCCCTTAAGATCAGATCCTAATTCCATTAAACACCCACCCACATTCAGGTCACTATCACTAGATTTGGTTTTTGAATTCTTATCATTACCAGCACTCTCTAAACATTTCTCTAGTGCACTCAAATATTTGGCATAAACCAACTTAACAGACGATGTTATCCTTGAATCCAACCCAAATTCTTCAGCCACCGCACTCCACAAACCATTTTTAGAAACAACATCGTACCCACCTTTCTCCCTCACAAGCAAAAACAATTTGAACAAATCAACGGATTGCCCATCTCCAAGCATTGGTGGGAAAGCAGCATCTAAAGCACAGATCTTTTTTCTAAGAGATATCAAGCACTTATCAAACTGGCAACGAAGCTCGGCGTCAGGCTCTGTTGTCAGACCGGAAACTTGTGCGAATGGGTCAAAACCTAATAACCCTTTTGGTTGGAGTTCTTTACGTGTAGTATAACTGCAATCTAAAGAGCAGTTATCACCAGCAATCATCGACCACCCTGCCATTAATTTCCAGTTCAAAACCCTAAAAAAGAATCATCGTTTTTGCAATCTTAAAAACCCAAAACATTAAAACCCCAAAAAAAAAATGGAACATCATCATCCAACACGAAAAGCAAAAGGTTAACCGATGCAGATTTACATTCAGATTCAGAAAAAAAAACAAACACGATGGAAATGTTTTGGCGGGAAAATAAAATATTAGGGTTCGGAAAACAATTTTTGGCGACCGCCCGCGTGGAGTGGCTGTGTGTTGTGTTAATTGCAGAATTTTAAATGGGTTATAAGAGAAATATTAAATAGAGAAAGAGATAAAGAGTAGAGGGGCTAGAATTTGAGTTTTGAACAGAACAGACCCTCTTCTTCAAAATCCAAAAAAGATTGAATTTTTGTTTATTGTTTGGGCTAAAAAGAAAAAAAAAATGTAAAACTGAGAGACGTACCAGAAGGAACCTAAGGGGGATTTCAAAGAGACCACTTGCGACTTGCTTAACCGACCCCCCTTAGCCCCCAATCCCCCCTTTTGCTTTGGCCTTTTGTTTCGCTTGCTTTGTGTTAATTCCTTTCTTTCTTTCTCCCTTTGTCCCTACCCTATATTTTTAAGGCCTTTTGGGGGTTGTGTGGTTTCTAAAACTTCTATTGGAAAAGAGGTTCCAATAGAGTCTTTATGCATATAAGTATTTGTATCATGGACATCAAGCCCTTATTTATAGTGAAAGCATGATTGGCTAACCTTGGTTAGCTTTTAACCATAGGGTTGGTTTTAGGGCTTTTTAAGTTCTTAGTGGGTTGGTTTTTGTTATTAGAGAAAAGGGCTTTTTGGGAAGACAAATTTTTTCAAATATTATTGATTTATGGAAACTGAACTCACTTAATTGGAATTTCAAATTTTAAAACTAGTCATATGCTCGCGCAATAAATTTTTATATAATATATTATTAAATATGGAACAACAAAACTCTTTAATTCTCCGGAAGCTTCTCTCAATTTTTTTTCTATCTATTGAATTTATCATGTGGCCTTCTATTTTTGTTAGTTTTTTCATTGTTTATTTTGTTCTTTTGCATTTTATGAATTTCTTTTGAAATGAGGGGTTTTTTTGTTCAAGACTGAAACTTTATATCTGTTTTTGCTGATTTGTGTAGATCTTATTATGTGAGTTGTGAATCTTCCACTCTTCATTCTTTTTATGAAAATGCTACAAACAAGAGAGATGTGATGCTATAGATCATACTCCCTTCATTAATGAGTGGGTTAAACAAAATGTGCTTTACTTCCAAGATATTGTTCTTGTTCCAGATCCAACAAAGAAAAAAAAAATTCTCATATTATAGTTTGTTTATATATTGTAAACGTGTCTTTGGTTAGATTTAGATGGTTTTATGGTTTAATTTTTATGTATATTTTAGATATTCGCTTGATTAGAGATATTAAATAGACTTTAGCCCAACGGGTTAGCCTGATTAACTGAAAAATCTTAGAGTTAAGTTTATAATTTTTCTAACCCGTTTAAATTGAATTGAAAATAGCCCGAAACTCGTTAGCTCGTTCAACCTACATAATAATTATTTTTTAATTTATGAATATTTTAGTGCAACTTTTTTTATGAATGTTTTATTTATGTTCTAGTGTAAACTTTTTACTACATATAAATGTTTTAGTTCAAACTTTCTTTGAATTTTTTAGTGCATGTTTTAAGTTATATAAATAATTTAATGCAGCTTACCTACTTCTTTTTCGGATGTAAGAAAAATATAAGAAGTTAGTCTATAAAACAAACTTTATCCAAATTAAAACTTGACTTGTTGTCTTATCCGTTGAAAATAGCTCGTAAGGACCATACTTAATTCAAAATTTTATGTGTTTTGATTTATAACCAATAGTGGCCGGTTTAAACCGAAACCCGATAGAGTTAGGGTTAAGTCCATAATATCATCGGTCTGTTTAAATTAAATAAAAAATAGACTGAACCATTTAATCCCGAATCCGTTATTGTCATCTCGTTTAACATCTCTATGCTTGATTTAATCAAGCCGTATTTGTAATCCCTTTATATATTTTAATGGAATTACTACCTTCGTTTTAAAATAATAAATAAACATTTTCTTGAAACATTTTTTTTAATTAAAACTCCAAATATTCGACCAATTTTTCTTTTTACCATTTTGTTTTGTTGTGATACAATTTTTTATTTTACATATTTTACATAAACATTTCTTATAAATTATAATTACTAAAAATAACTAGTCGTTACCGCGCGGTATTATATGAATGAAATTTATTTTTCCTTGCAAATACTTTATAATTATTTGTATGGAATATAATTTTTATTTCGAGTCTATATTTTAAAATAAAGTTTAATTGATTATGTTGAGTTTTTATATCATTTTTTAATTTTTAAAATAAAGGATAGTTAAATTTTTATATTTTTTTTCATTTTGTGGCCTAAATCAATGAATATAATTGGAATATGTTTTCATTCTCAAGTCATTCTCAAAAAAAAAAAAAAAAAAAAAAATCAATTTCTTAATATATCTTGTCCAATTTATTTTACCATATCAATAGAGACTAATTTTCTTGATGGAGGAATATAATTAATGAATATGTTATTTTATGTATATAATATTTATGTATATTATACAACATTTACAATAAGAAAGATAGTAATTTTATCTTTGTTTGATACATTATTAATGTCTTCTTATTATGGTTCTAATTTATACTTTTTGGTTTTTTTCGCTTAAATGGGTAATTTTGTTCTCTGTAATATTTATTGTAACACATATAAAAAAGAAAAACATAAAGTCCATATTTGTAGTCCTTTATATTTATTTTTTAATTTTTCACGTAAATATTGATAAAAGAGGAAAACTTACCTTTTATTCGAACTATCCAACTATACATAAAACATATTTTGTAAAATTCTACCAAAATGATATGAAATGAAACCATTAACGTTAACTTATCTTAACATGCTAAAATAGAATTTTAATATGTTGTTCTATTATTTTTTCGTTACAATCATCATCAATATTATATAGTTATTATAGTTTTATTTTAATTTTTAAAATCATATTTTCTTATAATAAATATGAAAATTACATGGATATATATTGATAAGATCATAAATTTTATAATAAAAAAATAAAATTCCAAAAATGATGGTTTAAAAAATTGATTCACACTTTATGAACAATAATAATTAAGATGCATATTAAAATAATTATAATGAATTGCATTCAATCATTAAAACAATTATAATTATTGTAATACTATTTAATCCTGACTACTTTCGTCGAGCTAAGAGAGTTACTATATATGTGTAGACACAACTTGAATAATATCAAAATATATACTAAATTAAAACTTTCAATTTATTACTATGCATGTGCAGACACCTCCTTGTCTTCCTCTTCTTTTTATTACAATGTTGCCCATCTAGGCAAAATGGCCATAGTGCCCTTAGTATAGATTTTTCTCGTAACTTTCCATAATTTTCAGGAAAAATTGTGATACCCAATTGTAATTCGATTAGTCCTGAGAATGCACTTCTAAGTAGGGGTGTTCAAATCGGATAATCCGATCTGAAATTTCGGATATCCGATTTTAATTTTTTTTATTACTTTTTTTAATTAAAAATCGGATATCCGGATAGAATTATCCGAAAATTTCATTTTTTTTTTTTTAATTAAACATCGGATCGGATAGGATATCCGAAATCCAAAAATTTCCGATCCGAAATATCTAAAACTCTAAAAATCGGATCGGATATCCTATTTTTCAGATTGGATCAGGCGGATCGCGGATCGGATTATTTTGATCAGCCCTACTAAGGCCAAATATAGGCACTATTAACAACCTCCAACAACATATTTTAATTTTACATGAATGCCCTTAACTTTTGTAATTATTTCATTTAGGTCCTTTTTAATTCTCCTTTATTACCTTAATATTTTTCTTTTTTAGTATCTCCTAATTTATAGCTCCAAATTTAATAATTCTTCTGCTCGTTGAAATTAGACATCCGAGACTACATTGTGCTAAACTTTCAGATCAATCCAACTTACACATAATTTTTAGCGACATTTCAAAATTAGACCCACTGCACTACCTAAAGGCTGCTTGCACACTATCTACTAATTAAATCATAAATCTGTCTGCACTGCTCCAAATTGAATGATTTCAATTTCTACATTTAGCTAAGACATAGATGAATAATTTTATATTCTATCACTCTTTCAAAATAGATAATTTAGATAGACAAAATTTAGATAAAAGTTTCAGCTCATGCCTGAAACAAACCAGCATATGAGTTTGGCTAACTTATCATAACTCCCTACGTATATATATTATCCACACAAATTGATTTTCGGAGTTATTTTAGATATATTAAACTATAACTTTCATACTTTATACTACTTGAAAATCATTTTCTATTTTGGTCCAAAAAAACTCATACTAACGCTTTTTTCTTCCCTGGAAAAATGAAATTTTGCTTCCCTTCACACCCTATTGCAAGCTTATTGTAAAAGAAAATCCTCTTGTACACAACTTAATAAAGATTTCTAGAAACTTAATCTTTCTGGGGATTTTTACACTTGTTAGGACCTTATTCTCTCTCCCCTCCCCCCCCCCCCCCCCCCCCCCCCCCCCCTTTTTCCCTTTTCTAAGGAAGGACTCTATTCCTAATTAATAATTTAATTATTTAATACTTTTGAAACAAATAATTAATTTTATATAAAAATATAATATCCTTAATTATATGCATTAGCCCATTTAATTAGGTGTGCATGATGTTTAATTGATTTATACAATTAATGGTTAATCTATTTTATTTTAGTAAAAATAATTGTTAAAAAGTTAAATAAATCTCTAAGTTTATCAATTATGCATGACTAAAGTCAAATAGAAGATTTAATTTTGTTGCATTTATATATTTAGGGAATTATATATTTATATTTATATTTAATCTCAAATAATTAATTAAATTAGATCATATTTAATCTTCGTTTATTGGTAGTTTAGAATATTTTATTATTATCATTATTGTTGTTGTTGTTATTAAAAAGAAATCAAAATAGATTGAGAAAATCGACCAGCGACAACAACCATTACCATCACCATTATTATTTAGTCATCGTCACCACCTAAATTGACCACCGATGTGATAGCACTGATGTCAGCCCCTGTCATGGCCTTCGGTGACAAAACACTCAAATCAAAGGTTCAACTCATTGAGAAATTTAACCTTTGATTGAATGATTTCTATTTGTAGGCAGTTGATTTGAGGAAATGAATAGATCCTCAAGTATAGACGAGTCCATTGACACCAATTTTATTGCCGCTTATTGGCTGGAATAAAAGATGGTAAAATGTCAATGTTATTGCCGCTTATTGGCTGGAATAAAAGATGGTAAAAGGTCGAAAAATAGATCGTTTAACCCAAAAAATTTAACTATGTTTTTCATAGTTCTCAAGTGACCCAATGGCAAATCTAAGGCCGGCTTCCGACTCCTCTTATTAAGAACTTCTAATTGATATACTCACTTACTCTATTCACTACCATAATAATAAGTTGGATTCTTAAGTTGAAAAGTTCATTTTGGCAATTGAATATGACTGTTCATTCGAAACGTGTTGGAGTACATTTTTGTCATTTCAAAAGAACAAAATATCTGATGGTAACAAAATAGAGAAAAAAAAAATATTAAAAATCAAGAGGCTATATTGTCTAAGACAACAAAATTTAAAGACTATATTGTAATTATTCCTTTTAAAAAATACAATTAAAAGAAAATGTTTGTAAATGATGACCTGAGCAAACTTTATGGGCCAATGTTAGTAAACATGGGCCTTAGAAAGGGCTGAGGCCAGACTTTTCTCTAAGAGTATTCTTAGACCGTGTGCAAACCTTTTTCAACTGGGCTAAAGTTTAAACTGGCCCATAAACACATGTGCGTCCTGTGTAATTTGTTAAATTTTTGGGATAATTATAATTTAGTCCCAGGCCAGGCCAGGCCAGGCATATTAGACAATTTAGTTTCTCAGTTTTCCATATTACTTCTTCTAGTTCCTCTTTTTTTGCTATTATTAGACATTTTAGTTATCTCATTCTTAAAAATCCCTTAAATTTAGGTGATATTACTTAAATGCACATGTAATTATTATTATTATTATTTGAAAAAAAAGGGAGGGAAGTTGAAAAGTCGGGAGGCAGCCTTGCACCATCGCCATTACCAAAGCTCGGACAGACAATTGGAGGCCACCACCACCAAGAGCAAACTGAGTCAAGTCTTTAGGCATTAAAATCGCCACGACTAGGGCCAGGAGTAGCCGAAATTTGCAAAAAAGCTCTTGGTAATCTAAGAAATTTAACCTTTGATCACATGATTTCTGTTAGTAGGATGATCAATTTGAGACCACCAATCGAGTGCCCAGGGAATACGAGAGTCCATTGACATTGATTTTGTTGTTGTTTATTGGCCGGAATAAAAAAAGTAATGAATCGTGTAACATGAAACTTTCAAGTATGTTTTTATCATTTTTTGGTGACCTAATGGCAAATCTACGGCCAGATTCCGAATCTTTGAATTTAGAACTTTAAATTGATATACTCACTTGCCCTTTTATTTCTGGAATTATATGTTGGATTTTACAGGTGAAAAAAAGTTTCTTTTAGTCCTTTTGGCTAAAGGTTGGAAATAGGTGGCAAAGTTCATTTTGGCTCTTAAAGACACATGTTCATCTAAAACTTTTTGCCATTTAATTAAATTATCTCTTCATTCTATATCTTGGTTTTTTTTTTCTTTTCTAAAAAAATCTCTTCATTTTATTGGTTTAGGAATGGAATGACAAAAATGTCCAACTTTAACAAAACAATGGATCTCAAAGAATAATATTGAAAACTAACTGATTAAATTGTCAAATTTGCCAAAACTCATAAACTAAATTTTAATTATCACTAATTTCCCTGTACAATTTACTCAATAAATTGAATAATTTATCAATTTAATTAAGGGAAAACAATTATTTAGACAATAGATTTTGTATAATATTAGTATTTCGTTCATGTATTTTGTAAATATAATTATTTAATCTCTGCATTTTATATCTGTTTAGTTAAAATGTTATTTTGCCCAAAATTCTAAGCATATTCTGTTAGTTTTCACTGCATTTTATTTAAAATTTAAAGAATATTTTGTGTAAAGTAACATAATATTCTTCGAATTTCGGATGGAAGAACGTTTTAACTGCTAGATACAAAAAAAATGCAAGGATTAAATAATTATATTTATAAAATATAGAAATAAAATACTAATATTATACAAAACTCAAAGACTACATAAATTTTCTCCCCTTAATTTATTATTAAAATAATTATTGTCACCTACTATATTTACCAATGGATCTTTTCATAATTTTTTTTTTCTGAACTGCAAAAATAATTATTGTTATCAATGTGAAAAAATTACTACTAATTGCAAGAAGATGGTTGAGCAAATTAACACAGAAAATCTCACTTTTATGAAAAATAAAAAGGAAAATCAAAGCCAACAAAAAAGAAACATATAAAATTTAAATGCAACAATACACCCTCTCTTACCGCTTGGTACTCCAACTGTAATGTGATCCTGAAACAACTGATGCATATTATACACTAATTTAATTTGCATTAGTGAATTGAATTTCACTAATGCTTCCACCACATCTGAATTTGGAAAGTTATAATAAAGTCCTAAATTTTTACCCAAATCCCAAATTCTCTTTTGGTTTTAGCAATTTCATCACAAAGATTGTTTTGAGATTCAGGAGAGAAAGAGGACGATGAAAAAGAGTGATGAGAGTTTAGAAACATATACACCAAGTAAAATAAATCCAAAATTATTTTTTTCAGAGATAATTATGCAATAATTTATTTTAAAGTATTTAAATATTTTCGTTGTTAATTTGATTTATAATCTCAAAATTAGAATTATTAAATTCAAATGATTGAAAAATGAATACGAAAAATTATGTTTGAATATTTTGTTCAAATCACAAACATACAATTAACATTTATTTATATACAATAGTATCCATATCATTCAAAATTATCTAATAATGTAATTGTTTAATTTATCCAAGGCCATAGAATAAATTGTAAAGAATAAAAAAAAAATTAAAAATTAGGCATATTAAACATCACAAGTTCAAATTAAGACCAAATTAAATTTAACGACTCTCTTTTACATACAATCAAAACAATGGATTGTGACCCATAACATCAACTAACCCATTGTTAGAAAATAGAAAAAAAAAGTTGAACATATCAAATACAAACCTAACAAATCAGATTATTTCAATTTGAAAATGATGTTTAAGCCTTGATTGGCTCCTTAATTAGTATTACTTACAACCACTAAACGCTTCAATCAGTTGTAATTAGAGAGAGAAAAAGAGAGGGAGAGCCATATCATTCTACTTAAGCTTCAATAATTAGAATGGTGCATCAAGACCCTTAATCATACCCCTGAAAAATAATCATTTGAAGAAACTTATATGATTAAGCATTTTAATAAATAATCTTGCACAAGTTTGAAAATTGTAATCATTTTTGCAATTATATGACAGCCAAAACTTTCCTACAACAACAACTCACTTTACAACACAAATTCTACAAGAAAAGGGGAAGGGGATTAAGCCGAAAACCGGTTAATCAAATTAGCTTTGATCAGTTCTTCTGATATGTAATCTATGGTTAAACATTAACATTTTCTTTAGTACAGAACGAAGGATTAGCAGGAGACCATTGTGAACCATAACTAGATACTCCCATATAATCACTTGAACAATCACCGCTTACAGGTATACCGGTACCAGAGTCTATGTCAATTCCATGGTAAGACTCGCCGGAAATCATTGCTTGTAACAACTTAGGTGCCGGAGGAGAAGCCACTTCCACCACTCCTTCTATCATCTTCACTACATCACCCATTGTAGGTCTTGCGTCCTCGTTATCTTGAATGCACCAAATGGCTACTAGCGCAATGCGTTTAGCCTCTTCCCATTTATATGCATTGCCAAGTCTGTAATCTATCACTGCAGCTATATTTCCTTCGGTAATTTGTTGTGCAGCGTACGGAGGGAAAAACCATTTCTCCCCTTTTTCACCAGAGGGACGTGCATCGACGTTTCTCCGGCCTCCGAGCAACTCCAACAATGTCATTCCGTAACTGTAAACATCTGCTTTTGTAGTAATTGCCACCCCAGATATCCATTCTGGCGCAACATAGCCCCAAGTACCTCTCATGGTAGCTAATACTCGACTAAAATCGCGACCAACCAGCTTTGCTAGGCCAAAATCTGATATTTTGGCTGTGTAATCACTATCTAAAAGGATGTTATCTGGTTTAATATCACAATGGATAATGCAATCTCTACATTCTTCATGTAAATATGCAATGCCTCTTGCAGTTCCGACTGCTATACGGAATCGAACATCCCAACTCATATTAGGACCATTTGGGCGTAAATATACACTCAAAGAACCATTTGGCATGTAATCATATACTAAAAGCCTATGAGAATTCTCTGAACAAAACCCTCTAAGTCTAACAAGATTGACATGTTGAATGCTTCCAATAGTACATACCTCAGCTCGAAACTCTTTCTCGCCGCTTCCCGGCCTTTCAAGGCGTTTCACGGCCACTGGAGTAGAATCAGGCAACTCACCTTGAAATACTGCACCAAATCCACCATGCCCAAGTTTATCTGAGAAACCTCTGGTTGCTGTGTACAGTTCTTTGTAAGCAAACACCTTCAAATTCAAAAGTGGAAACCCATCACCACCACCATCTTCTCCTCCTCCTTTACCCTTGGTCTTCCCTCTCCTCCTCCTTGTCTGTAGAATCACCACAACTGCAATGGCTAACCCGAAAAAAGCAATCGACCCAAGAATGCTACCAATTAAAACCACAGAATTTGACTCATCATTCTGTAAATTTCCTTCCTTTGGAACTCTGAGAAAAAGGGTAGGATCAGAAATACCTTGAAAGCTCAGATTTCTCAAATTCAATAAAGAACCGTATAAATTCTTGCATAAATTGTTCCTCTGGTCATGGATCAAACCGACACAGGAGCAATTATCCAAACAAGACCTTTCACAGGAGCTTCTACTTCCTTGAAACGACACCGCCTTGGCTCCTTCGTAGTTGACAACCCCAACCTCCATAAACCCATCAGACTTGTCACAAAGATCCGAACTATCCCTCACGCAACCGCTAGAATAATCACCGGACTCCCAATCGGAACCGCTTGCGGCCTTAAACCCTGAAAGACAAAGACAAGGCTTGGGAGTAGAATAAGAAGAAGTGCTTCCACAAAACCCAAATTCCCCACATAATTTATGAACTCTGCAAACATTCTCCGGCTGTGACCAGAACATGTTCCAATTCTCCGCCTGCGACGACCAAGTAAACTGTTTCAACTGACCGTCTACATCCATTTGAAACCGCGTCAACGGCGGCCTCAGCGCTTTATCCAATGCTATTTCCGTGTACCAAAACGCCGCCGCCGGCGAGAAAGGATCAGCGAAGTGGAATCTGTAAATGTACTGTATTGTCATTTGGGGTACATAAGCAAATGCAGTACCAGTCCAATTACCTGTGTTCCAATACTTCTCAGTTCTGTTATATACGAGCTCGAATTCGTTGTACTCTCGTGGGTTTAGCCTGAGAGAGTATAACCCCGGCGATGGGTCGGCCAAGCTCCGCCAAGAGATCAGAGACTGGTCTCTGGTGATGTTCATACCGGGAAGCCACGTGTCCGTCGGAAAATCGAAACTTTGCCATACCAAGGACCCCGTCGCTGATAAAAGAATCAGATTTCCACTATCCAGAAAGCGAAACCCATTTGCTTTTTCTATGTTGGTGCTCTGCCAAATGACTGAATTAGACGACTCCATTATCACTAGCTTGCCATTTTCTTCACTGATTCGTAAGGTAGAAGAGGCCTGATTGGAAATGGGGGTTTCACGATTTGCTACCCAAACATAAGTTGGAGTTGGAGTGGAAGCGTACCAAATGCCTAAGTACCATTTCGAACCACCGTTCGGGCTAAAAAAACCCAGTTGGAAAGTTCGATTTTCGCTTGAAATTGAGGAATTTCCCCTGATAATAACGTTACTCCGCCCCTCAAAATCTGCTAGTGTCTGACCGGTGAATGCGGAATTTGATGATTCAGGCAATCTGTAGCTAGGATTTGAGGTAAATTCCGGAACAAAGAAGCTATTATTTATCTCAAAATTTGTAAGAAACAGAGCATCAGAGGCTGATGCTAATAAGAAGAAGATGAACACAGAAACAGAAGCAATGGAAGCCAAGATTGGTGGTGGTGGTGGTGACATTTCATTGGGTTTAATCGAAGTTTAGTACCACTCTTTTGAAGAAGAAGAAAAAGGAATGTGTTTCAGTGAAGAATCAGCGGTTTCTGCAATTCGAATTTTTTGAGAGAAAGAAAAGAAGAAAGTGTGGAGATTTCGATTTTTTTTTGTATAGATATCTGAAAAAGCTGAGTTTGGAGGTACCATACAAAGGACAAAAAGTTTATAAAAGTTGAAAGAGAGAATTAGGTGATATTACAGATATATCCTCTGAATTTTCTATTTTGCTAATAACTCATTTAATAAGTTTTTTCGTCTTAAAATAGTTATTATTGGCTAGAGATTTTAAATTGTTCTAGAATATTAATTAAGCATATATGTCCAAAAGTAAACAAAATTAAATAGTTCGGAAATCTTATTGTTGTCCGACTATAATAAATATTTTTTCTTAAAAATGTGGAATGATAGTATTTGTTTTAAATGAAGAAAGTATTTATTAAAATAAAAACAAATATCTAAAAAAGAAAAAAGACTAATTTTGATTTTATTTTCCACATTAATATTCAATTGATTTTTTCCCTTAAACACGCCTTCCTTTTTTTTTTTTCTTTCATTTGTTAATTATATATTTTTAGCATCTATTACAAAATTTGATGTTTCATTAATTGAATAAGTATGATTTTAGATCAACTTAATTACTTATTAATGTAGATAAAGTAATTAATAGTAGCATAATATATATATATAAGGGCCTTATTCAATGACATAGTCATAAATTTTTCGCCGGAGTCTAATTACTAGTTACGTCAGTGTCTCGTTAATTCAATTAAAAATAAAAATAGATAAAAAATAAGACACATGACAAGAACATTGAGAAGTAAACATAAAATTGAGAAGTAAACTCAGAGCAACAAAACTCAGACACAAAACAAAATCGATAAAAATAGAGCAATTGACATGAAAAATCAGAAAATTAAGAAGCAAACTCAAAGCAACTATTGAGCAATCAATCAATGTCATACATATATAGAGAAGATGCAAAACAAGAACCAAATAGTAGCAGCAAAAACAAGAACCAAATTGCATCAGCTTGCACCATAAAAATAATTCAAAGGCACCTGGATTTATTGATGAGAACCCTAGGTATTGGTGCTCGCTGGTATTTCTCAAATTCAATTCTTAAAATCACAGAAGATTTGGTATTTCATAAGCGAGAGGGAGCAATTCGATTTGACCATCAATGAAGGTTTAACTATTCAATTACAAATTTCTGCACCTACATATATTAAACAAATTTCTGCTTTGAACTAAAAAGTCTAAAACTTAAAAACCAGACAACCAGTAACAGTAGTAACATTTATGCTCTAACATATTTCAGTAACTACTATTACTTAAGTAACAAAACAAAATTGAAAAGTAACAAAACAAAATTTAAGTAATACACAATTTATATAATCCAAATGTCAAAAATAATATCATAACTTTTAAGTTCTAAACAATAGTAAATTTTAGTCTAACAATCCGTAAATTCACAAATTTCAGTCTAATAATATCTCGATTTTTGACAAATAAAATACAAAGAAAATCAAGTATCAAAATCACACAATTTCTTCAACAATCAACCAAAAAATAAAGAAAAGGTAAAATGAGTCCATGAACCAAAAAATAAAGAAAAGGGAAACCAAAACTTAAACGTTTAAGTCCATGAATCTCATAATCAAGTTCACAAAACTCATTCAATTGGTAAATTGAATCTAATTTTACAAAATATTAAACCCTAAATAAAATCTATTTTCATATAAATTTATAAGAACTTAACATTTCAAAGTATTAAAACTTACATTGGATTTATGCAGCCTGTCAAGAATCCGGCAGCAGCACCGGTGGCAAGGTAAGGCAAGGCAGCAGACGAGTTTTCTTTCTTTTTTCCCCTCACTTTTGTTCTCTTTCTTTTAGCTGCAAACTAATAAAGAAGAAGCTGCTGTATGTTTGTTTATTTCATTCAATTAATTCATTTTTATTTTATTTTTTTTCCTTTTTTACTTAAGCATTGAACGACATCGTTTCATTAATAATAAAAAAAATAAAAACAAAATGAAACGAACCACTTCATTAAAACTAAAGTGCAACCCTATGCCTTCATCATCTTCTTCATCTCCCCCTTCTTTTTTTTTTTTTCGCATTAGTGCCAACCAATAACCGCCAGATCCCTTTCATGAACTTCAGCACCAACCTAACTTCTTATTTTTCTTCTAAAATTCTATGAGGTTCAACACTCTCAATGGCTCCTATGTGGCTACATCTCTATCCTTATTACTTCATTTACTTGTTATAGGGCCATTATTAATTCATTAACATATAAGATTGCATGATATGTGCGTATAGAGTAGCTTTTAATATTGTAACATCGTTAAAGGTTTAAAAAATCATTTATTATAGATTAGGTGAAATAAAATTTACTACATTTGTCTCCTAATAACTGTTCTAATTTTCACTTTTACACGTATTAAAAAATGATAATTATTATATTAGAAATATAAAATTTATGTATTGAATAATTAATATAAAATTTATATATTGAAGAACCAATATACTTTTTATTTAAATATTTGTCAAACTCCAACATCTATTATTATCTATTAATATTATATTAAGAATATAAAAGAAAAATTATTATAATATAGGAATGAGATTTTTTTTTAACCAAAATAAAACATTTATTATTTATGTGATTGAAGGAGTAAAAATTAAGATACAATGCAGGCATCATTTAAAAATTGGATCAGGGCTATAAACGTAAAAACAAAGGGTGAAAGCCAGAAAAGTTCATAAAAGAAAGCGACGTCGTGGCAGACAAGTGCGCTAAAGTCCACTCACGAGGTTATCTTTTTACTTAAAAAAAAAAAGGAAGAAATAAAAAAGAATGAATTAGTAAAAAGTTGTTAATAATTGTAATTTATTTTTAAAATGTAAAATTTCGACAAAGATGGACGGTGGATGGCAATAGGCTTGTAGTTGTAGACGTGGCAGAATATGATCGGGATGAAGGGAGTGCATAAGTCAATTTTATAGTCCCTACTTTGACCTTTGCCTTTCATTACCGAACTAATGTATACTTACTTAAAAATTGAAATAGAACCAAAATCATGAATTTTATATTCTGAGGGTAGCAACAGTTTTAGCTAACTACTTTGAATTTAAGAGAAAGGGAACAGAAGAGCACGTAGAAATTGATATGCTTAAAATTTTATAAAGATCTAAAGTGTGGAATTTAGCAGTTAAATTTTGTGTCAAGATACTCGTTTGGTTACAGAGATTGGCCTGTTTCTTTGTTTAACCTTCGTGACCGTCAGTTAGGCATAGATGGTGATGTAAAAACTGCTCCCTTTTTTGAAAAATTTTGACCCTCACCACCACTCTAAAATTGCACTATTACTTGCGTCACACTACTAAAATATAACAAAACGTGTTTCTGTTGAATGTTGTTGATGACAGCTTCAGATACCTGCTGTCACTACACAACAACCCAGAATCAATATTTAAATTTTCTTGTAAGTAGCCGCCTCATGTTTTGAACAATATTTGGAAATAAGAAAAGACATACAATTTAATTATGTAGTATTAATTTAAATTCAAATAAATATGATTAATCTTTCCATTCATCATTACACTTGCACTAATTGGGTTCCCAATCCTAAAAGGAAAGAGAAAAAACTAACACTTAACAAACAAATTTACAAAAACAGGCTAAAGAAGGGGGGGAAAAAATACTAGCAAAAACAACAGAAACAACTCCTTTGGTAATTTTTTTTTTATCTTTTCCAAGAACTGTAGGTTGAATAAGAAGTCGGATGCGCAAAAGGGAGAATGAACAGACAACTTATCTACCTTCGGAATTTCCATAACTAAATCTTTATAAAACACTAGTATTTTTTAACCTTTCAAACCAACCTTATAATGTGGTTGTAGGCATCCTGCTTGACCGGTTGTGCGGTAGAAATTACAAGAAGTATCTGAAGCCCAGCTAAGTTGGCATGCTTTTTGAGAAATGGTAATAAAATTCTTGAGCAATAAATAAAGACCTAACCATTCAATTCAAATTGTTGTCAAACACCATTTCCTGTAACAACGAAGCAGAAGTGTGTAAGTATATGATCAGCTTAAAACAAAGTGATCTGATATAGAAACATGAGAACTGCAACCTCATAAAAGACATAGTTCCTTGATTGTCAGGACTCAGGAATATCAGCTTTATTTTGTTGAAAAAAAAAATTGAAGCTACTATTCAAATCTTATAGAATTTTATGACTACAACATTCCTAATTTACCTTAAATGTAATTCTAATGGCATGTAATAGAAACACTCGAGATGGTGGCAAAAAAGGAAATAAAAAAAATCCTCCCATCAGAATTAAAATACGTATAAATTCCACCTTTCCTGACACAACCAAATTCCTTAAACGAAATGGAAAGAAGAAAGAATAAAAATATAAGTTGAATGTCATATGGATTAGGTAATGATTTCCAAAGATGAGATACACTGGTAATTTCAGATATATAAAAAATTCAGAAAAGCCGTCTGCAAGATAGAGTCTTTTCCAAGATGCAAACCTGATCACATAAGGGACAGGTGTCACTCCTTTCCATCCACTCCAGAATGCATGAAAGGTGAAAATGATGTTCACATTTGGTGACAAATTCTGGATTCTGTGTATCATATTCTGAAGTACAGGAAGACAGTTAGTATTAAATTTGAGCTACTAAGCTATCAAACATTACAAAATTCAAATCCCAAAACAATGAAATTACAGCACCTTCAAGACAAATGGGACAAGCATCCTCTTCTTCTGTTGCTGAAACAATAGTTTCTTTTAATTCTGATATTTCTGGCTTTTTTGGTGTTTCAGGTAATGAACTTGCTAGAGTTCCACATTCTGGCTCCTCAAGGTCCTCACATGTTGCTAAAGTTTCAAAACTATCACCACTAACTGTTTCTCTAACAGATTCAGAATCTGATGATCTCGGACATCCTAAAACCACATCGTATGGCAGAGGTGCAGGAGGGGGCCGAAAAGTATCAGGTGTTGATGTATTCAGATTCAGCTCAACTAGGAGACCTGCAGCGAATGCAGAAGCTGCCCCATTGTGAGTTGTTAAGGCCTGATGCTCTTCCAAAGCTGGGGGACACTGCAGAAAAGTGTATTCAAGTTTTCAAGAGTAACATTTTGTTGGCCAAAAGATTGTTATGAACTCCATTTCACCATGATAAGCCAGCCAAGAGATCTCCACTTCAACAATGTTTAGCATTCTTAAGCCAAATCTCTAAAATAACTTCTGTACCCCCCTTACCCTCGTGAGGATTTCAAATCACACCCATCAATCATTAGATAAAACAGATATGCAAGAGGGGAAAAACAGTAAAGAATGCAATAGCTTCTTTCCCCAATCACTTCAAGCAACTTCCCGATGGTTCAAGGGCAAGGGAAAAAGAAAAATAGAAAGCCGCAGGTTCAGATAATCAAATACATTTTGTGTGAGTTTAAATTACTCCACTACCTACAAGTGCATTCTGTACCAAAACTAGAGGACCAAAATCAGAATCCCAGAAATAAGAACAATGTCATCTTGCACAATGCTTTATTATTTGTGCAATCTCCAAAGAGATCCCAGGATCATTCTACAATCTTTAACCAAGTATTGAAACTTAGCTACAAAATCAACCTTAACGCTCCTACTTCTAAAATAGAAATTAGAAACGGCTACATGAAAATAGCAAAATCCAAGACCAATTTACAGGTGCCAGAGAGGCATATATAAAGAGAAAGCAAAAATTTTACTGACATAATAATATACAGGTGTTCCATGTAGATGAGGTTTCCTGGAAGAACAACAGCAACCACCCATCCCCCCTGCAATTATTGCTCTTATTCAGTGGATGCCACCAGCTTTAAGTGCATAGTTATTGATTCTCTGGCATTAAATCACACAACCAAAATGTTATTAAAGTCAAACAAACAGAAAAACATTTACACAAACAACAATCAAAGAATGGCCATAATACTGAATTAGTAACGTACAAAAAAAATCAAACTACGAATTAATTAAAACTAAAAAAGGATAAGATACTAATATAAGCTCAATCGAACAAAACTTTAAATTACAATCTAGCATGAAACAATTCGTATGATTAATTTTCCTCCATTAAAGGAAAGTTAAGCTCAATATTTACAAAAAAAAAAACATCTCAATTGCTAACAAAAAAAACTCAAGCAACAATCGCTAACTACACACAAACAATTTCATATACCAAACAGAACCACAAAAATTAAAAAGAAACTGAAAAGTTACAGAAAAACAGAACTAGAAATTGATAAAGCAAAACAAAACAAGTTCTGTAAAAAGATATATACCTGTACTATCAAGAGAGCATCGATCGAGCACAAATGGATCGAAATTCAGTCGAAAAGTAGCTGTCAAAGAAGCATAAACCCTAATTTGAGAAAGCTGTAGTGTAGAAGAAATTCCAATCGGTGGAAAGAAAAGTGAATAGAGAGACAGAGCTTTTGGAAGTTTGTAGTAGTTCGTTTTTTATACTCCGTTAGTTGTGTAGTAGGCGTCCTCCACTCATATCATTCTCATGTAAGGCTAACTAATTAGGAAGATTTATTATTATTTTAATTTTAATAATTTGGGGTGCATATTATAAAAAATACAAAACTGAAGGACTTAATTGTAAAAAAAGAATCTTATAAGTGAGTCAAAAAATAGTAAAATTGTAAGAATTTAATGACTTGTACTGTTTTTGGACGGATGTCCTTATTCGCGATGAAAATGCGAGGACCTTGCTTGAATAAAAACAAGATTCATCACGACTAGTAGTGAATTTTTGCGTTCGTGGAGGTATGGATTTAGTTCATTCATCTATGGATATTTTAGTTTAATTTTTTTTTTTCAGAATCTATTGGATATTTTATAAAGGTAATAATAATTGGATATGATGTCATTGTGTATGGATTGGGAGCCAAATACCATTTAAATAAATATATGGGGCAAAATGAAAATTAAAAGTAAAGTTGTGTATATAATAATTATATTCTTTATTTGCAAATATTTTCATCAATTTAATGTTAATTTGTTGTTTATTTCATTTCCATCCATTTAAGAAATTAAATACTACTAAAAAACTTGAGGAGAGGCGTCTACCATAGTGAAAAATATATACACCAAATACCATAGTTCACTTATAGTGTACATGAGTTTATATCTAAAGAAAAAAAAAACTCATAAATTTTCAAAAACTAATTTGTAAATTATAATAGTCAATTTATACAATTTTAAATTAGAAAAATTAGGTTAATTTGACTATTAAATAGTTTGAATGAGGTGCAATTTTTCTTTTAAATATAAACTACTACCTCCGTGTTTTTCATTTTTTTACATTTGCTTTTCACCAATACCAATAAAATTAACTTTTCACCAATATCAAAACATAAATAATAATAAACAATTACCAATCTTCTAAAAAATTTACTTTTTCACCAATATCAATAAAAAAATAATAATAAACAATTACAAAACTTACCATAAATGGAAATGCAAACAATTCAAAAACACACTAAAAAATAGAAATATAAAGAAATGAAAAACACGGAGGAAGTATTATTTATATTATTTTCTTTTTTTGAAAGGTAATTTAAATTATTTTCATCTTGCTTTCTCGTATCCAAAAACGAAATCCTAGATTCCTAGCCCAACAACAGTTAGAATCCCGCGGTCTGAAAAATGCCGCGTCGGCTCACTCCTTACCGTCAATTTAAAACATCAAGCCCGCCAATACATTCTCCCCCGATTCTCTCTCGTCTACCAACCCGGACCAGACCAGGGAATGGCTGCACAATGCCTCCCAGACCAGCCACCCATCTCACGAAAACTCTTACTCGTCTCCTTC
This sequence comes from Croton laevigatus, assembly GCA_949640765.1. Classification (NCBI taxonomy): domain Eukaryota; kingdom Viridiplantae; phylum Streptophyta; class Magnoliopsida; order Malpighiales; family Euphorbiaceae; genus Croton; species Croton laevigatus. Next base: position 3,807 of record CATIWJ010498357.1, on the reverse strand, counting down.
TTGGTCAACTTAGGTTGTCTACAACAATTGCCGAGTCGAACAATTTTAACTATCCTCTTTCAATTGATTTTTTTTTCTCAAATGCCCTCAGAGACTCAGCTAAAATGGGCTTTCTTCAACAAGGAAAGCAAGTGCATGGACATTTGATGAAGTTGGGATTGTGTAACTTACTGTCTCTGCAGCATCAGATTTTGAACTTTTATGCAAAATCTAAGGAATTCCATGACGCCCACAGATTGTTCGATGAAATGATTGTTAGAAATGTGGTGACGTGGAATACTGTGATTTGCGGGCTCGTTCATTCTGGCCGTGATTCAAAGTCTAGTTTCGAAATGGGTTTTACTTATTTTAAGAGAATGTTGCTGGATAAAGTGGGTATGGATCCTATAACTTTGAATGGTTTGCTTTGTGCCTGTATTGAGCTCAATGACATTGGAATTGGTAGGCAAGTGCACTGCTTGATTATGAAATTGGGATTTGAATTAAGTTGTTTCATCAATAGTGCTCTTGTTGATTTGTATGGGAAATCCGGCTTGGTCATGGAAGCAAGGTGTGTCTTTGATAAATTATTGTGCAGAGATTTGGTGTTATGGAATGTGATGATCTCTTGTTATGCATTGAATTCCGTAGGAGAAGAGGCTTTCAGAGTCTTTAACTTGATGCGGCAGGAAAGTTTGATAGGGGATGGTTTTACATTTTCTAGTATGCTCAACTCATGTGCGACTTTGGGTTCTTGCAAACTAGGAAGATCGATTCATAGTCTTATTATCAAACTGTCTTTTGATGTGGATATTTTGGTGGCTAGTGGACTTGTAGATATGTATGCAAAGAGTGAAAATCTAGAAGATGCTCGCAAGGCTTTTGATGGTATAACTGCTAAAAATGTTGTGTCTTGGAACACTATGATTGTGGCTTTTGGGCAGCATGGAAATGGGGAAGAAGCTATGAAACTTCTACAAGTTATGTTGCGAGAAGCGTATGCTCCAGATGAACTAACTCTAGCTAGCGTACTGAGTTCATGTGGCAATGAATCAAGCAGTTGTGAGATTATGCAAATCCATGCATACATTGTGAAAATCAATTTCCTTTCCTTTCTATCAGTTGGAAATGCTATTATAAATGCATACTCCAAATGTGGTAGAATTGGCAATGCACTTAATTGCTTTAATTCAATCCCAGAGCCTAATCTTGTTACATGGACTTCACTTGTTTGTGCTTATGCATTCAATAGTCTGCCAAAAGATAGTATTGAGATGTTTGAGAAGATGTTATCTACTGGTTTAAGGCCAGACAAAATTGCTTTTCTTGGGGTTCTTTCCGCCTGCAGCCATGCGGGATTAGTACCAGAAGGGCTTCATTATTTTCATTTGATGGTTAAAAAATATCATATTTTTCCAGATTCAGAGCACTGCAGTTGTCTCATTGATCTCCTCGGTCGAGCTGGTCATTTGGATGAAGCTTTCAATGTCTTGATCACAATACCAACTGAACATAGATCATCAGACATCCTGGGAGCCTTTATTGGGGCATGTAAGATCCACGGAAAATTGAAATTAGCTAAATGGGCTATGGCAAAGCTTTTAGAATTGGAGCCAAATATTCCTGTAAATTATGCTCTTGTATCTAACATGTATGCCTCAGAGGGTCAATGGCATGAAGTGGCAAACCTACGAAAACTGATGCGAAACAGATGTGATCACAAAGTTCCAGGCTTTAGCTGGATAGAACTCGGTGGTGAAGTAAACATATTTGTTTCAGGTGATAAATCCCACCCTCAATCCTTGAAAATCTATTGCATGTTAGAAAGATTGTTCGAGTTAAAGGGTAATGAAAATACAGATTCCAAACAAGAAAATATTGTAGATGAATGTGCAGTTTAATTTCTCTGGATGATCTGAATCATCTGATGCCTTGGCCTAAAAGCAATGTTTTGGGGAAACTTCATGTGAATCATATTGTAAATTATTTGTGAAACAGGTATTGATAGGAAGAAGTTTCCTTGAAACTCAGGCAATCTTCAACTAATTACAGAAATATGTCATTCTCTGATCCAACTTTTAGTACAAAATCATTGTTTGTGGTTCTGATAATCTACATTTTAACTGCAGAGTCCTCTTGATTGACTTCTAATCGAAGAGATATCTTCTTCTTTCTCGTGCAGTGCACACATATCATATGTTTATATTCTGTAGCTTTTACAGATGGTAAATTTTTTGGGGCTGCGCTTATCAACTGTAATATTGTAGTATGGGCCCAACCCATTATGAGCAAGTGGTTAGTTGCTGTCTCCGGTCTCCACCAACCGGCGGTGTCGGTATCTATTTGAAATGTTGTTTGCATTGCAGTTTTGCAGCCACTTGGTTTGGTCCTCCCTTACCCACCTACTAACCGACCGTTATTTCCCACTAAAAAGGCTGTTATTTTCAACTTAAATACAGGGATTTAGATGAGGTGACATTGGAGTTTGATGTATATCATCTAAACATAATAAATTTTATTTTTTCACTATTACCACGCTCAAGTTCTTTACTTTTTGAGCAGATTTCAATTGATGTTTTATCAAGTCAATGTCAGCGGTTGGTTTTGTTTCAAACGCTAAATAAATAAAAGAAAGAAGCATAGGTGGGCAATTAAATACAAATTCTTATTTAACCATTAATTAATCATTTTATTATGTAAATACGAAATTTTCAAATAAAATATTAATTTAATACATGTTATAGTTAAAAATAAATTTAAACGAGCTTTTTAACGAACTTGAATTCTCATTTGAGCTCCAATCGTTTAATTTTCAAACGAGTTTTAGTTGAGCAAAATTTTTTCAAAACATAAATTAAGTCATGTTTTGAATAGCTTATGCGCTATTTGACTTGTTTCAAATCCTCAGAAGTTTCAACAATCAATGATTTCAAGAAAACAAATTAAATAAATTTCATTAGAATTAAAGAAGAAATTAGAGATCTAAAAGTTGAGGTACGTTTGCAATCTATTCCGACCAGTTGCAATTTCAATTTGAATTATTATTCAACGTTTCTGTCTTTTTTTTTTAAAAAAAATTCTGACCAATACTCGAATTTTTGAATTTTTTATTTGTTATTTCTAAATTCATGTTCAACAAATAAATTCATATCTTGTAGTGCACTCACCATAAAAGTGAACTAATTTTTATAAAGGAAAATTAAAGAAACACATACAAAATAATATAAAATGTAGAGAACTACTACTTCTAATTTTTTTAATTCTTTACATTTTAAAAATATAAATATAAAAAAAATCAGCTTTTCACCGATACCAATATAAAAATAATAATAAACAATTATTAATTCTTTACAAAATTTATTTTTTTACCGATATCAATAAAAAAAAATAATAATAAATAATTACAAAACTTATTATAAATGAAAATATAAAGAATTAAAAAATACATAAAAAAAAAACATATAAACAATTTACAAATACGAAGCCAGTAATTGAAAAATTAAAATTCTCACTAAAAATACTAAATTTTGTTAAAATTGACACAAGTTTAGATTTTATTATATAAAAAGTTAAAAACTAAACAAAACAAAGCAACATTAAAAAAAAGGGTAGCCGTAGGTGAAAAGCTCAAGTTGACTGCCAAAATATCTTATCATTATTTTTTTCTTCAATTTCCATAAAAAGGTGTTATACATATTCGAATTAATGTGGAAGTGTTTGACCATATTCAGTACATGTGGAGTCTATGTATGTACCAATTTTAATTAATGTAAATGCAAATGGCAATAGGGGTGTTCAACCGAACCGAACCGATAGTGGCGAACCGAA
>CATIWJ010498276.1:0-13659 GCA_949640765.1 Croton laevigatus | reverse complement strand
AGGGACACCCCCTCCATTGGTTGCGTTTCGTACGGCATAGAAACCCAGAGCTAGATTGGATAACTATGAAGGCAGAGTTATTCCATCAGTATGGTGACATGGCCACTAACCCGTTTGAAGTCCTGGCGGCTACCAAATAAGAAGAAACGGTGATCGATTACATCAATGAATTTATCTCCCGTGCCGCCCAAACCCCAGACTTCCCCGATACCCAACTGGTCGGAATCTTCTTAAATGGCCTCTATCGGGATATCCGGGTGCGGATGAGGTCGACTGAGACCCAGGATCTATACCGTGTGATGAAGCTGGCGAAGGAGATTGAACAAGAAATTTCTATCCCTCCTCCAAATCGTATTCGTTCCACCGGCGATTCTTCATTAAAGGGAGGATTTAACCCAGGCCCAAAATCCATACCACCCATAATGACCCGAACCCAACAACCCGCCTTGAACCAACATTCACCCACCCAATCCACAACCACTAACCAAACAACCACACGACAAAGCCTTTTCCCCAAACCACTCGCACTTCCAGCTCCAAAAATAGCTCCCAATAGTGACATTACACAATACAGAGGGTTTAAACACTACTCCCATAAAGACTATCAAGAGTTGAGGGAAAAGGGCTTGTGCTTTAGATGTAAGCAACCTTACTCTCCTCTCTATGTGTGCCCCAACGAGTCCTTTAGAGCTATAATTGCTGGAGAGGATGAAGAGCTGATGGAAGAAACAACTCAGATTGAAGATCACCCCCATGAACTAAATGAAGCACACTTTGCCCAGCTGGATTTGCCCCTATTCTCAGCCGGAGGACTCTCTAGACCTAAAACTATGAAGCTATGTGGTAAGCTGGGTGTACAAACCACCATAGTTATGGTTGACAGTGGAGCCAGCCACAACTTCATTTCAACCCATCTGGTTTCCACCTTGGGCTTAATGGTAGATCCTACTCCTCCCTTCTTCGTTCAATTAGGGGACGGTCACAGAATAAAATCATCTGGGGTTTGCCATGGCATGAAGTTGGACTTGGGGTCACTTGAGGTTACTAGGGATTTCTACATATTTCCTTTCAGTGGTGTAGATGTTATTCTTGGGGTAGCTTGGCTAGAGACACTTAGGGAAATCAAGGTAGATTGGGGGAAGATGACCATGAAAATTCCACAACCAGGTGGCGAAGCTACAATTTCTGGCGATCCATCTCTTGTGAGGCGGCAGATTACTAGCAAGTCAATCTCTAAGCTCCAAAATGCTGATTTTACTGTTTTATTATGGGCTATTTGTGCAGATTCAATTCCGATGACACCTACTTTGGAATTAACCAAAGATCAGCAAGATGAGCTCTATTCCATACTAGCTACATATGAAGCAGTATTTTTTGAAATCAATACCCTCCCTCCTAGAAGGGTGACTGATCATCGGATTATACTCCAACCAGGCCAGGGACCGGTGTCAGTAAAACCATATCGGTATGGCCACCACCAGAAAGATGAGATTGAGAAGCTTGTGTAGGAGATGCTCACTGCTGGGGTTATTCAGCCTAGCACTAGTCCCTTCTCTAGCCCGGTCTTATTAGTGAAGAACAAAGACGGAAGTTGGAGGTTTTGCGTAGACTATCGGCAGCTCAATTGAGTCACCATTCCCCATAAATATCCTATTCCGGTGATCTAAGAGTTACTTGATGAATTTCATGGAGCTATTTATTTCTCAAAGATAGATTTGAAGAGTGGATTCTTCCAAATCCGGGTAGCCTATTCAGATGTTGAAAAGACTGCTTTCTGAACTCATACCGGGCATTATGAATTTTTAGTCATGCCATTTGGGCTCGCCAATGCCCCAGCTACCTTCTAAGCCATAATGAATGATCTATTCCGACCACACCTTCGGAAGTTTGTGCTCGTGTTTTTTGATGATATTCTTGTCTATAGCAAAACTTGGGATAATCATAAGCAACACCTCAAGGTGGTTTTACAGCTCCTCCGCGAACATTCATTACATCTCAATAGAAAGAAATATTTTTTTGCTGCAGTTCTGTTGAGTATTTGGGGAATATTATTTCAGCAAATGGGGTATCCATGGATCCTAGCAAGGTGACTAGTATCCTTAATTGGCCAGTACCAACAAATGTCAAAGGAGTTAGGGGATTTTTAGGCTTAACCGGTTATTATAGACATTTTATTGCTAGTTATGGGTAGAATTCAAGACCACTGACGGAGTTACTTAAAAAAACAGCAGGGGAGTTTGATTGGAGTCCAAAAGCACAAGAAGCCTTTGAACAATTAAAGGCAGCTGCCACCACTTCTCCGGTCCTTGCTATGCCCGACTTCTCCAAAGAGTTTGTGGTGGAAACAGATGCCTCCAAATCAGGAATAGGTCCGGTTTTGATGCAGCAAAACAGACCCCTAGCATTCTTTAGCAAAGCTACGGGTGATCCCGCCTTATCTAGATCAGCATATGAGAACGAATTGATGGCCTTGGTCCTAGCCATTCGACATTGGAGACCATACTTGATTAGAAGGAGGTTCATAGGAAGGACTGATCAAAGGAGTTTGAAACACTTATTTCACCAAGAGGTCTCTACACCGGCACAACAATATTGGGCAGCCAAGATTATGGGGTATGATTTTGCAATTGAGTACAAGTCCGGAAAAACAAATAGGGCAGCCGACGCCTTGTCTTGGTGTAACAAAGATATGGAAGCTTATGCAATGTCTAGGGTGCAATGGTTGGATTGGGATGTGATACAATCCGAGGTGAATCAAGACCAACAGCTGTCCGGTATTATTTCAGGCTTGTCCTCATAACCGGATAGCCAACCTCCATACTCCCTTGTCCATGGACGACTCTTCTACAAAGGGAGGTTAGTACTCCCTTCATCCTCTAAGTGTGTACCCAAGCTTATAACTGAATTCCATACAACCATAACTGGGGGTCATTCGGGGGCACTAAGAACTTACAAGCGGATTGCGGAAAATTTTTATTGGCAAAAAATGATGAGCACAGTCAAGCAATTTGTGGCTGCTTGCCTGATATGTCAAACAAAAAAGTATAAAGCTAAATCTCCGGGAGGGTTACTTCAGCCATTGCCGATTCCCCAAAATATTTGGGAAGATATCTCCCTAGACTTCATATCCGGGCTGCCGAAATCCAAAGGGGACGATTGCATACTTGTAATGGTGGACCGGTTGTCAAAATATGCCCATTTTATTCCCTTGAAACACCCATTTATAGCTTTGAAGATGGCAAAAGTGTTTGCAAGGGAAATCGTTCGACTCCATAGAATCCCAAGAACTATTGTTAGTGATAGAGATCCGATCTTCCTAAGCCACTTTTGGATAGAATTGTTCAAGCTATAGGGATCTACCCTCTCTTTTAGTTCTTCATATCACCCCCAAACGGAAGGTCAAACCGAGGTTACAAACCGAAGTCTGGAATGCTATCTGAGGTGTTTCTCATCCGAGCAACCTAGAAATTGGGCTAAATGGCTTAGATGGGCAGAATTTTGGTATAACACAAACTACCATGGGGCAACGAAGAAGACACCATTCGAAGTGGTCTATGGAAGACCTCCCCCTACTCTACAACGCTATTTACCTGGGGAAACAAATGTGGAGGCCCTTTCTCAACACCTGTAGGATAGAGATGAGATACTAAGGTAGCTCCGCCATAATTTATTGAGAACCCAGCAGCTAATGACTAAAGATGCCAACCAACGTAGGAGGGATGTCCAATTTTTAACCGGAGACAAAGTCTTTCTTAAGCTTCGCCCTTACAAGCAATAATCGGCTGCCAACCGTATAAGTTCTAAGCTGGTTGCACGATATTATGGGCCGTTCGAAGTGTTGGAAAGGGTTGGGAATGTTGCATACAAGCTGAGATTGCCATCTACCTCAAGAATTCATACCGTTTTTCATGTATCTCAGTTGAAGAGAGTAGTAGGAGACCATGAGGTTTCGGATCAGCTGTCGAAAACTCTGGAAGCAGAAACAGATCCAATGTTGGCACCGTTCAAAGTGTGTGCAAGAAAAACCTCCAAGCAGGATGGGCGTTTAGTCTCACAAATATTGGTCCAATGGAAGGGGCAGGTGGAGGACAATGCAACATGGGTGAACGAAGCTGATTTTCGGGTTCAATTTCCTTACTTCAGCCTTGAGGACAAGGCTGTTCTTCATGGGGATGGAAATGTTAGAAGCCCGCCTGACGCCACAGAGGCATATTGGGTATACACAAGAAAGGGAAAAGCTGCCAGAAGAATCACTCTTGGGAATGAAGAAAAGTAGAGACATGTCAGCATAGTTTGTTACAACTTTTGTATATATGTAGTGGCTTTGTAAAGGGAAGGGTATCTTTCGTTATCAATTACAATTTGGCAGAAACTTCTGCACGGGCTAGTTCGTGGGGGTTGGTTTATTCCAATCAATTTATATTTTGTCCTCTATTTTGTTCTTAAGTTTGAATCTGCTGCAAGTCACTATTTTATCAATACAAGCTGAATCCCCTTCCTCTTCTCATTTTATTTTTCTTTTAAGAAATGGTGCTGTTGATTATTATTGGCAATATTTCTTATTCTCCAACAATTTATCAATAAAATTTTTGAAGAACCAAATTTTCTTTTCATGATTGCATGATGCATAAAATCTGTTCATGTGAATGCTTTGTTTGATTGAAATTCTTTTCTATGACATTCAACTCATGGGCTATTTCGATTTCTATATTTTTTTGTCACTGTAAAGAAAGTAGAGGAAGTAGATCTATGAGGTTCTATGTTTTTGGCTTTAGAACTTTAAGTTTGGTCAGCTGATTTAGGTATTTGGCTATAACTATTCAAGTTTGCATATTTAAGAGTGGTTGAAGAAGTAACTCTAGAATGCATCTTTAAGAGTGGTTGAAGAAGTAACTCTAGAATGCATCTTTAAGAGTGGTTGAAGAAGTAACTCTAGAATATCTAAAAGGTTCTGTAAACTGATCTCTAGTAGTATGTAAGCTTTTTCTAGAAGAATTCCTAATCAATGGAGTTTCTATAAAGTTTATAGATGAAATGGAAGATCTATTTGTATTTGCCAGAATCTGGATTTCTTGTCAAATTTTGAAAATACATTTTCCTTACAAAACTTTTGTAATAAGTCTTTTTTATTAGGAATTGAATATCAGATCCATTTTAAAGCTTTATTTAAGAGTTTGTAGTTTACAACAAGCTAAGGCACACCTCTTTCAATTTCAGATGCTTTATTAACATAAAAAGCAGCACACCTTCATGGTGATCTTGAAGGGGAAATTAATTTTTTATTCAATAAATCTTGTATATTTTCTGCAATGTAATTTAAGATCCTTATTTATTTGAATAGGACAGGCTTCAGTGGAAATTTGAGATTCTCTAAAATCATTTTCATAAGGAAGATCAACAATGTGTTGTTTTCTATCCCAAAAAGCATTTGAAAGATCAGCACAAATTGTATCTTCGATTTCTTTCTATAAGGTAGTAATCTTTTGCTTAATAAAAGAATTTTGAAGTTGTTTTTCAATTCTTAAAATAGAAACATTTTCCTTTAATTTCTTTAAATCATCTACTTTTGAAGAAATCATACAGTTAAGTTGATTTTCATAAACAAAAGATGCTTTTATTAAATTTATATTTCTTACTTTTGGTTTTTGAACAAAAGGAAAAACAAGATTTCTATTTTTTAGTTTTGTAGAAATACTATTGATGCTAACAAAATATGGTGTTACGACATTTATAAAGTGAGTTCCTACTATGAGGGAATGTGAAATGTCATGCACATAAGAAAAGATTGTTTGATAAGCAAACCATTATTAAATATGGATACATCAGCTTTTGAAGAAATCATCATGCTCGAATCATTTACAGCCTTGAGACATTCTCCAGTTGCTTCATTAAATCTTGAGTTTGATGCAATTTAAATTTGCAAAATCTTTAGTAATAAGTAATGAAATCTTTATAAGGTACTTTTGGGAAGTAACCTTTTCTAAAACTACAAGAAAACCTTCTAGGATATTTTCATTTAAGGATTTAGGTGTTTCACTTTGGGGTTCAAAGTCTTTTGATAAGAGAAGTTGGATGAAGGCTAATCTTCTCTTTGTTTTTCTTTAAGTATTTTGGCCTCTTCTTTTACAGCTTTGATTTCTATTTGGATATGATGGATGGATGTTTGTAGATTTTGTTACATTTCTTTTAGTTTGTTATATGTGTAATTGTAAGTCTATATGGATATCTTTGGGGTTCAGAAGATAAAGAGACTTTTTCTTGAGCAAAAGATTGCCGAAGCTTTAGAAGGTAGTCTTTTTGAAGTTGGTGATCTTTGATGTGGTTTACCATATGTTGTGCATGGAATGCCAAAATCTTTCGATTTTGAATATTTGAAAACTCACTTGATATTATGATTTATTAATGACTCTTTAAGTGTTTAAGAATTGTTCCAGCAAGTCTGAGCCTAACTAAAGCAAGATGAATCCTTTTACTTACAAAAATTAAAGTTCTGAAGTCGCACTTAAGTCTCGCATGAGATGGGTACATTTTTACGAGACATGATGCCAAATCAGTCAAGTAGCTAAAATGAATTTTTGTCCCACGACACTTTGCCTAAGGTAGTCTAGCAATTTAATCTCATATGCTATCATGGCATCTTACATGAGAAAGTTTGTCAAACCAGTCCTGTAGCAAAATGAAGTTTTCATCTCGCTCGCTACAGTATCTAATTTGGTAGTAAAAAAATCTCAACGACTGTGTTTCACACACTACATAGGATTCTCGCATGAAACATCGATTCGATTAGCATCCAATGGCAAGTTTATTAAATGCAACGTTGAAGAAAACAAGTATCCGTTACAAGTCTGTTATGAAATGTCAGTAAATGGTCTCGCTTGCTACCCTCACATCTCGCGCGAAACACATGTAAAACTTTAGATAGACTTCAATTGAAAGGAGTAATAATTATATTCTTTCAAGTGGGTACAAATACACCTATCTATAGCCATTAAGAGGTTAAATAATCTGAACATTTCGTAGAGCTTTAACTTTCTCAAGAACCTTTTGTTCTTTACATCTTGCATTCAATTTTTGTATTTAGTTTTTGTTATTATTAAGTAAGCATTAAATTCAACATTGAGAGTTGTTGTAAGTTTAGAATGAGTTAGAAACTCTAAGTGTTAAGTTGTAAGGTTTAAGTGTGAGCCAAAAAACACTAAGTTTAGAAAACCTTATTGTATTCTTGATTGAATAATGGAACCCAATTCTTGAGAGAATTAGGGAAGTGGATGTAGGATTGAGTTGAATCTGAATCACTATAAATCTTTTTGTTCATTTCCCTTTTATAATCTTCCTTTATGTTCCATCATTCTTAATCTACCATATTTCGCACATAAAATTTTTATTAAGCCAACTAATTCAACCCCATTTTAGTTGCTATAAGGCTAATAATTAGCATCAGAACTTGACTCTTTTATTCAAGTTTAAGTGTAAAAAAAGATCCAATTGCAAAATTAAGAGCCTCACCACCAATCGCTAAAGGCATACTTTGTTGGAAGTAACTTTCTCTATATTGAAAAGTTAGAATCGAATCATACTTAAAATGTCAACTTCCATGGGAGTATGTCACCGAAGAGTTGGAGGTCCCTACCGAGAAAGACAAATATGGAATTGAGGTTCCAATGCTAAGAAAAATTGGTCTGAAAGTTTTAGAAGAGACTACTTAAAAATTTGCTTGTGTGAAAACAGCATCATGAATTACATCTCTAAAGAAGAAGCTGGTAGAGTTATCCATTGCTCTTTTCCATATTTTATGTGAAAGACATTAGAAAACTATAATAAATGTACAAAGTAAGTAAGGGAAGAGAAGATATTGGTTGCCATTTTTGAATACGAGACCTTCAAGAGAAATCTGGATGAAGATAATATTACTACCATGATGAATTGACTTCTTGGGATGGTTACTTGAGGTAGTTAGGTAAGTGCTACTCTCTTAGAGTGGTAAATAACAAGATATTGAGGGCTTTACTGAAAATATGGGATCCATTGATGTTGTCCTTACATAAAGGCCATAATATCCACACCCCAAGAAGTGAAGAGCTCATTGGAAAGCTGCTCACTTAGGAGCTCACCCTTAACAAGAGGAACAAGGAGAAACAAGCCATGAAAGGAGGAGAAAAAAAAGAAAATAATCGCTCTTAAAGCCCTAAAAAAGAAGCATGTAGAGGAAGCTCCAAGTAATGAGGAGGAATATAGTGATGATGAGAAGAAACAGATAGCTCTGCTCACTAAGAAGTTTGGGAGTCTTGCAAAGAATCCGAAATATGGAAAAAAATTTAAGAAGAATCCCAAAATAAAGCTTACATGTTATAAATGTGGTAACCTTGGCCACATTAAAAGTGATTATCCAAATCTCAAGAGAGAAAGGAAAGGAAAAGAGAAAGAGATTAGAAGAGACAAGAAGGAAAGTGATATGCATCCGAGCGACTATGCTACGGATTGTTAGGCAAGTGCACCTATCGTTCCGTAGTATAGCTACTGGAGTACCGAGTGTCGTATCCCACAGGGACTACCGATTACTAGTACTAACTCTCTTTCTATTATCTAGCCGGCAAATTTAGCATTTGAATTGAAATAATTAAAAATAACAAAGAAGTAAGAAAAACAAACAACAGTAATTCACGTCAAAAAACCAAAGAATGGTGATTTAACAAATAGAGATGAAAATTGCGTTTGGATTTTGAATCCCCTAACACTTAAACATCGACTCGTTCGAATTAATTAATTATTATTATCGTTGGACCATAGGAACTCCTAAATTATGTTAATCACTCTCTCGAGCTAATTAACGTCTAATCCTAGCTTGATTAATTGAAATCTCTTTCTAATTAAAACCCCTAGTCTTGCATTATTCGTTTTATGAGTTCCCAGTATTGGATTTGACTCCAGTCCAGAGGATTTATGTCGACCTATCTCTAGGTTTGCATGCAACTCCTTTCAATTGCGGGTGATCAATTCACGACAGGATTTCTCAATCTCAAATCGCAAAAACAGACGTGAATTAAAATTCCAGCAGAAATTAATTCAAGACATTATTAAACACAATTGAATCGCAACAATGACAACAATCAAATTACTAAATTAATTCCAAGGTTCATCTTCAAAATCCAAACACAAGCAATATTTAGTTCATCGCCAACATCACATTTCCAGCAAAAATAAATAGAGAACAAAAGAAAATTAAAAGTAATAATATACTGAAATTCTGCCCTGAAGGTTGCCAAATTCTGCTACTGTTATGGTTTGGCCTGCCCCAAAATGACATTGATAATTTGCGTTCTGGTTGCTCTCTAATTTTCTTTCTCTCTGCTTCGGTTCCTTCTAGATTTCGGGACTGTCGCTGGGTTTCAATTTTCAGCATTCAGCTCTGCTTTCAATTTAATTCCGACTTCCGGCGTCTTTGCTCGCAATTCAACTTGTCACAGAAAAGAAACAACATCTGCAAATCAAGTATCTCAAATCATCAGAACCCAGCTCTATTTTCGATTTTTTGTTTACAAATTACTGTTCAATATCTAAATCTCTGATTCTTAATCGTGAATCCCCAGCCTCAAGCCCCCAGAGTCCTGTTCTTCAATTTCAGTTTCGTTTACAAACAGGCCCTCCTCTCTCTCTCCATTCCTCGATCTCTCTCTCTCGTTTCTGGTCTTTTCCCAAAAACTTACCTCATCTCTGTAAAACTTATTTTCTTTTTTTCTCTCACTTCTAAGTTCGAAATTCAAATTTCAAAACCAAAGGAATCCGCCTTCAATTCAGGAACCGAATCACTTGTTAGAATCGGTCTTCTAAATCCCCAGTCTTCTCGTCTCAAATTCGTCTCTCTGTTCAAAAACTTCCAATATCTGATATGCTTTTCTCCTCAAAATCGCGTCTTAGCAAGCAAAAACAATACCCATTACCAAAACGCGTGAGTAAGTGGCATTTTGGTCACAGCTCATTAACATTCAAAATGCCGTTAGTCCAAAATGCAGCGTGCCATCACTTAAAATTCATTCATCAAAATGCCAAAGAACCTTGCGCTGCAACACTTAAATCAACTCGTCAAAATGAATGGAATTGCTGCGTTTTCCCTCAACTTCATTGACCAAATGGGAAAATAACCAAACAAGCCCCTGCATTTTTCAACAGCCACGATAAACTGCTTATTCCTCCAAAAAAAACTTCCCGTCGCACCTCTTCCGCTCCAGTTTCATTCCTTTTTATAAGAATGATCGATTATGACCTGAAAAGTGAAAATTGATAAAATAAGTGCTTAAAATATAAATTATTAACCAATTATAAATATAATTTAAACAATATTTTCATATAAAAACATATTAAATTCGGCACTTATCAGAAAGAAGAAATCGTTTAAAGTTACGTGGAGCTATAGTGATACTTCAAGCAAAGAAGAAGAAAGTGGAGAGGTTGCAAACATTTGCTTCTTCGTATTGAAGAAACAGAGTATGACTTTTTTCGATCAATGCTTGGACTCTCAAGAAGAGTCACTAAATATGGTAACCTCTTCATCTTATTCTCCTCAAGTTGTGTTGGTTGAAAAATCGATAAATGTGTGCTTGCATTTATGTAAACCTTCTACTTCTAAAGAAGTGAAAGGCAAAGCTGCAATGGTTCATCAACCAAAAGAGAAACCTTATACACCTCATTCTTATGGGAATAAACATGGTAAAAAAGGAGGCAAATCCAAAAATTTGTTTCCTTATTTAGCTATTAAAGAAAGGAAGCTCATCATACACTATCTAAAAGGCCAAGAAAGCATTGTCATTATTTTATGAAATTTGACCATAGGAATACTCATTGCTTTATTAGGAAGATTTATATGAATTTGGTCACTATAGACCACACTATTAACCTTCAAGGACTAAAATATATTTGGGTACCTAAAACCAAGAGACCACTTTTGTAGTATGCCTAAAGAGCTCCATGGAGGACAACAAGTAGGTGGTAGATAATGGATGATCTAGGCATATGAGTGGAGAAAGAAAGATCTTCACCAAATTAAGCAAAATGGAGGGTGGTCATATCACCTTTGAAAACAATGCCACTGGTAAGGTTGTTGACATTGGTGAGGTTGGTAAGTGTTGGAATTAATTAATTAGTTTAGTATTAATTAATTAAATATCCACCCATGACTTATGGATCATGGGTCGACCCAATAATGATGAGTCGTAAGGTTAAATGGGTAACCCTAATAACCTAACACTTATATATACATCCCTAATAAGAAATTAGGGATACAAAACGTACGACATTTAGTCTAAAAAGCAGTTTCTCCCATACCTTCCAATCTCTATGTCTTGAAGCTCTTAGATCATGAAATAGCGCTATAGGACTATATGTTCTATAGACGGCCTAACATACTCAATCCGGTAATCGATTCTGCTTCCGCTTGTGGGAATATGTTCATCAATACTAAAGGTATTTATATTATTCCCAATTTATTTATATATTCGTTATATGAATTTCTTCATTGGTATCAGAGCCTGCTAGGTATCGATTGAATGAGTTTGATTAATTGGTGCATGTTTATGTGTAAACATGATAATATTCGTTATTAGATTAATTTGTGGATTAATTTATGTGCTATGATTTTGATGAACAAATTTGTTTTGATCCCGTTATTTTTAGATATGTTCTAATCAAATTGTATGAATCAAAATTTATTTTTGATCTAGTGTAATTAAATCTATTTAAGTTAAAATTATTAAAAAAATTGGAAAATTGAAGAACGAAGAACAGCTTCGTCTTCATCTTCATCTTCGTTCACTGTGTTTGTCTTCATCATAGTCCGGCCAAGCTAGGTTTCCGTTGATGGCTGAACTAGGCGAGGGTCGTGGCTCACCTCCGGCAACAGTCAGTCTGTGGAGGTTTTAGAGGCACTGCATCGCCGTGAATTCTGAAGATCGAACAGAGAAGAAGTTTTCTGTTGTTCGCATTTTTTCTTCCTCTTCATCAAGCCACCGTCATTGCTTGATTGAAGGGCCACCGGAGTTCTTCGTGAGTTCCAGCGATGGTGAAAGCGATAGGTCGAGGTAGCACGACGGCGCTACGGCTTTTGAAAGATCAACGGAATGGGTTTCGATTATTCGGTGATCGACCTCTGCTTCTCCATCTATTCTTCACGATTGTACGGTTGGACGAAGCCTTGAATCGGAGTTCTGGTGGTCTCGCCATCAATGGAAGCTTGTTCGGTGGCGAAGAAGGCGTTGGGCTGAGGCAGCGGTTGCTGTGCTGCTGTTGAAGAAGCTGGCAGCTAGGGCGTCCCTTCTAGGTTGAAGACGATTTTTTTGCAAAATTGGTCCTTTATCTTATTTCTGTTCCTCCATTAGTGCCAAAATCTGTTTTGTGTTACAAAATAGCTCTAAAACTTTAGTTGATTTTCAAAAACGCCTTTCTGGGCAGTTTTAATAAATTTATTCAATTAAATAATTTTGAGTACTTTTAATATTAGTTTCTAAATAATATTTTAAAAAATTTAAATTCTAATACGTTTAGAATTAGGAATTAATTTGTTTAGTCTTAGATAAAATTATTTTATAAACTTAATTTTTCTACGAGGATAGAAAAATAAATTGAATAAGTTTAATTTACTGTTAATTCTGATTAGTTTGGAATCAATAAATTCTAATTTGTTTGGAATTAAGAATTAAGTTCTATTAAAATAATTTTTATCAAAATTTTAAAATAAAATTTAGAATAATTTTCTATTATGTATAGAAAGTGAATAAATTTGTTTTATTCATACAAATTTCTTTTCGTTAATTGAAATATGAGTTTTTCAAATGTTTGACTCCTGACTAATTATTATTTTGTGTAATAATTATTTATTCTATAAATGTGTTATAGAATTAAAATTGAAGCATATTGGCTTTAATTTAAAATTCTTGAATATTATTTCATATAATATTGATTCATTTCCTATGAACTTGTCATAGAAAATGACAAGAATTATCAGGACTCCTCACCCAGCTTGTACTCAAAAGTAAAAACAAAGAATTGTTTTAGCTTAGTCCAAAAGTTTTGAAAAAGAATTTGAACAAGATAACTAGTAGAGGGATATGGATAAGATCGCAACCCACATTTTTTGGAAAGAGTTTTCAAAAGAGGATGAGATAAGAGATTTCTCTTCCAGGTATTGCGCCACTCTTTTCGATATAAGAGTGTAGAGGACATAATGGATCAAGCTTGATTTGATTCATATCGGAGTTATATGGGCACTATGATTTTTCTGCTTGAGAGACTTACTAAAAGTGGTGTGTATAGGGCTTAAGACCCTAGCAACTTCATGGTCCTTAAGTATGGACGAGCATTGATTCGTTCTGTGCAAAGGGATGAAATCAGTTTTGTCCCCATTGACTTAGTGAATAAAGTTCGCAAGTCTATCCCAGTCACTTTTTGGGTGATTAAGGACTCTTAGAGGAATATTGGTTCTTCTATTAATGATTTTAGCCAAATAAATTTCTATTATATATAAAAATAGAATGAATTTGTTTTATTCATTTTTAATTAATTTTGGGAGAACATCAATAATAAATTTTATTTGTTAAAATTTTAACTTATAGCACATAAATCCAATAACAAATATGATTCATTTTTAGTAAATGAAATTCTTATATTTCT
>CATIWJ010497810.1:0-14364 GCA_949640765.1 Croton laevigatus | reverse complement strand
GAAAAAATGAAAGTGCTGCATTTAGGAAATTAGGGATTAAGTAAGTCAGACCAGATTTTCGGTCGGGTTCGGTTTTATCGTGTTTTAAACCGAACCAACCCGAACCCGAAGTTTTTTGAATTTATTCCCCCGAACCGAACCAAAAACCCGATTAACCCAAACCGAACTTTTCGGTTCGGTCGGGTTTCTCGGGTCGGTTCACAATCTACACACCTCTATAGGTCAGCAAGTTTAGTGTTTACCAAACTTGTAGATTACGGAAAGACGAAAGGAATCAGAATAGTCAAATATCGTCATGCTCACCAGAAATACTTAGAATGACATAAATTGCGGATAGAAAAGTTAGGAGTCAAAAAGAATATCAAAGCAAAAGAAGAAATTTTTTATAAGATAATATTCTGTATACCATGTAATGTATGTCAATGCACTTTTAGCTTGGTTAAAAATTAGTCGGATTAAAGGGTGTTACAGTTGGCATATAAATACAAAATATATATGTGTGTACATATTTTTTTAAAAAAACATATCATATTTTGAAAATCGTAATTTTATTATTTTTCAATATTCGGGTTAGGAATTCAAATCTAATTTATAATCATACCAAAAATCTGTTAAAAAAAAATCATAGAAAACATTGTAAAACTAACTCAGGTATATGTGGTTAAGGTCCAACAGAGTTGATAAACAACCTACCCTCGTGTCCAAGCGGATAGAGGTCTAATTCCCTCTTTACATCCGGATGCGTGAGTTATATCTATGTTAAAAAAAAAAAAAAACTCAGGTATGTTTTGGATTTTAACTTTAATTTTAGGAAAATTTACAAAAATCTTCCTAGGTTTTAGCATAAGAGATAAAAACCTCCCTGTTTATTAGGTATTATACAAAAACCTCCATGTGTTAAAAAACCATTAACAAAAACCTCATTCCATTCAATTTAAGCGGGTTTTCTTTTAAAATTTAGGGTTAACCCTTAACCTTTTTTATTTAATACCAAAAATGCCCTTTGAGTAAGTTGCCCCTGCTTTTACCAGCTGCCCTAACCAGCTACAACCGCCACCTACCACCGATTGAAATTCCAGCCATAATCATCACAGCCTCTCCACCGTATGAAACCCTGCTCCACCCATCGACCGAACCTCCTCCCATTCCCTTCGTTATCAGCTTTTATTTCTGTTCAAGAAGAGTCGCCCACCCCATTTCCTCTGCCCGCTGATTGGGACTACTCGACCACCACCTCCACCACTGCAACACACAAGAAAGCCGCCGTCCTGCAGCTAGCACCACCGCCATATGACCACAGATCGAAACGAACGAGAAAAGGGAGAGAGGGGAAGAGAGCAGCGGCAAAACCAATTAATTATGCAAATAAAATTTAAGAATCATACATATTTGATGGAGTTCTTCGTGTTCATGAAGAACACCAACCCCAAATTTTTTTTTTTTAATATCAAATATTTAACTAGTCTATACAAATCTTTAACTCAAAATATTCTGAGATTTGAACTTGAAATAGAAATAAAACAAAAAAAAAATATTCATAATTCAATCAAAAACTACCAAATCAAATCTTTAACTCAAAATGAAGAGGGTAGAAGAAAAGAAGGGCCGGTGGGGTGGCGGCCATGGATGAGAATAAGAAGGAAGAGAAAGGGTGGTGGGTGGCGGACATGGATGAAAAGAAGAACGAAGAGAAGAAGAGGGAAGAGAAGGGGTGGTGGGTGGTGGTAATTGGTAGGTGGCGGCGGTAATTGTTGATGAACGAATATTTCTAACTGTTGTAGAAGAAAGAAGAAAACCTAGGGAAAGAAAAGGGTAAATCAGTAATTCTACTCTATTTTAACAGAAAATTTAATAGAAGGGCATTATTGTTAACGTGTTTAAAATGAAGGGAGGTTTTTGTATAATACCTGATAAACATGGAAGATTTTGTCTCTTATGCTAAAATATAAGGAGGTTTTTATAAATTTCTCTTAATTTTATTTTAGATACGCGAAAATATAAATTAGTGAATTAGTGAGAAGTGTATTCATAAATCCTTAAAAAATGTTTAATTCTCTCATTTCTTATTTTAAAAACATATAGTTTTATTTGAGACCTTATAATATATATGGTTACCTACAATTTAATTAGGTCGAATAAAATATTTGTTTAGGTTGAAACTGTCCCACTCAAAAAAGGAAATAATAAAAAAATAGACTGGTTAGAAATAGCCGCCGTAGCGTCAGCGATAGCTAAGGAATGGCATCACACTACAAGAAACTCTACCGCCACCCTCAACCTTCCCACCCACCACCTTTCACCAAACCCTCTCATCTCCTAACTCTTTTTTCTCTTATTTTTAATTTTGAAGCATTTTTCGATTCTTAAAATATATTATTAGACTCTTTTATTTTTTAAAATATATTTTTACGTTTTTTATTTTTTAAAATATTATTTTCTCAAATTCTTTTGTCTAAAAACATATTATCTTCGAACCGTAATTACTAAAAATACTTTTTTTCGTCTTTAACTTTTAGCAATAGAGATAAAAAATGTAATTTTTCACACTGAAAAGTTCAAATCCATTTTCAAAAAAGAATTAAGCAAGTAAATATATCAATTTAAAACTTTCAACGTGAGCAATCGGAAATAAATTTGGGATATATGCATTTTCACCCCTGCTGAATGTGGAAGATTCGGAAAATTATAGTTTGATTCTTACTATTTACAGATAATGTCTTTATTAGATGGAAGGATCCGAAAGTATAATATCTTATAAAATGAAGGACTTGAAAGTGTATATTAAAAAATAAAAAGACTTGAAAGTATATTTATTAAAATATTGAGGACTTAAAAATAATTTCCCTTTTAATCTAAAGTATTAAACAGTTCATGAAATTTAGCTTAACTTTTTAGAATTTATAACTTTGTTTCTTAACAATGATCATTTAAAAACTGAAACTTCAAACAATGAGTTGTTTTTTTTATTTTTATGATTGATTATATTATTGTATGTAACTGACCTCTAATATGCATTATTGTTGTCAATATACTTTATATTTTCTAATCACTGTTATTATATTTCATTAATCCATTTTATCATAAATTCACAATCTAATCATAAATACACTATATATTAATTTTAAGTTAGGTATGACAAATATATTATAGAGATGACTAGGTCTTTTCTCAGACAATTAAACACACCACTAAAAAGTTTATGGAAAAATAAAGAAGAAATGAATATTCCATATTTATTAGAATTTATATCTAACCTAATATTTGTTAGAAAAAAAAAAAATCTAACCTAATATGATTAGTGTGAATCCAACCTAGAATCGGATCTAGGATCTCCCAAGACTATTCCCTCCTAGTTACACCTAATAAACAAGTCCCAATTAATTAATATTTTCAGCGAGCTTCTGACTTTGATTTACATTTGGTAGCCTCTTTTTGAGAAATTTTTAGCTAATTTCGGTCTATCACGTCAATCAGTCCATTTAGATGATGAGAAGTTTGCAAAATTAATTAGAAAAAAAAAAATATTTATATTTAATTTTTCTCTCTTCTGATTAGTTTTGTTTACTTGTCATCATTCTAGTAAATTGATCCACAGATGACGTGATAAACTGAATCTACTTAAGAATTTCTCTCCCTCTTTTTTTTCAGTCAGTTGCATTAAATTAAAGTGATTTTGGAAATTACTAAAATATTTTTAAATTTTGTTATCTAATATTTCACTATTCTTTTTGGACAAAAAATTGCGAAGGTCGAACTCAAAATCACCGCATTTTTTATATTAGGCTAAGTGGTTACCTTATATGATATTTAAAATTGATCAAATACCTAATCAACTTCCAAATCTTTAGATGGAAAAAATTTGTAGCATCTTACTGATGAAAAATTTTGTTCTTCAAATTATATATTTTGGCAATATTGCATATATCTACATTTTCAAATGAAAAAATAATATTTCGGAGTTTTAACTTGTATATTCAAAATCTTAATTTGTACCAAGGTTAATACACCCATTTTTTAGATGCGTGAATTGTGTCCGTGCGTGAATTTCTATGTAAAAAAAAAAATACAGTTTAAGAAACAATAATTTACATAATTTTTCATACAACCATAAAAATGTTTAGTCAATCTAACTGTGAACATTAAAAGTTGAACCAACTTTTACAATTAATTAATTAGGTTTTCCACATATACGCATTTCTTCAACTGGAAGCCTTTTTTCACCATTTCTAGTGCAAACTTGGCCCCTTTCCTTCAATAAACCGCCTATCTTGGAATGAGTCTAAAAAAACTGGCTCGAAATAACCCAAATTAGCTCATTATTGCTTGATTTGGATAGAATAACTCACAGCAAACCAAACTGAACAAACAGCACATGCCCAAGCCAACCCTGGCCGACTACTCTTGTTTTTTTTGGAAAGGCAATACTTCATTAATAATTAGAAAACATCAACAATACAAGGAGGTAGATCCTCCCAAACATATAAATTCAAAAAGTGACATGAATTACTGTCCAGCTTATTTATAAACTCAAATAATAAAGAATAAATTTGACTATAATGACAGATAACTTATGGCTCCCAGGACCCATGTTCTCAACAATTACAAACCAAAGTGTGGGTTTGAGAATTCCTTGGATTTGTCGCTGGTCTAAAAATCTTCTACAATTATCAATTACTAACCCAACTTGAGAAATACTTTCCCTATGAGAATGCAAGTGCAGGACCTAACCATTGTTTGTTTCAAATTGTTACTTTCTGGAAGTTAAATTTTCGTAAAGTGCATTTGCATGGAAGTTATTTCACAGGAAGTTCGGAATAAATATCATTTGGTTTGTTTCTTGAATTCTCGGGGAGTTGAATTATTTAATAAAATATAATATTAAAATACCTTAAATACCCATACAATAAATATTTTTTAATATTAAAATAAGGATAAATTGAAAATTATTTACAATTACAACTATGGAAGTGCATTTCCTTGGGTTGGAGAGCGGAAATTACTTCCCGTGTGGAAGGGAACTTGAATTTCCTAATTTCGGAAACTTTTCTAAACAAACACTCAACTTTTCAGGAACTTAACTATTTCCTCAGAAGTTGAACTTCTCCTCCCTATTTACATCTAACCAAATGATGCTCTAGATTATCAATAAACACACAGCCCCTACCATGTACGCAAGCGTTTAACACAAAAACCATTGTACGTACCTAATAAAATTTTTTTAAACAAATGCATTAAAAAAAAAAAGTTCAGTTCATTATAGGTTGACAACTAATGTTAGCACCAATTTACAACTATTTTACTACAATTGGCAACACATTAATAAATCTCCCTTCTTTTTATATGGGAAATTTTTCTTTTTTAGGTGTTTTATTTATATAGGAAGAATTATTGTTTTTGGCAAATTTTATTTTTAAGGTAGAGGTTAAAAGAATGAAGCGCGTGATTATTTTTAGTGATTAATTTAAAGTTTAACTCTAGTGAGAGCATTTTTAGTACTAATATTAATTATGACTGGTGTGTCATATAAAATAGAAGGCTTGAATGTTAAACATTTACCTAATCGAAATAATGTAGGAACTTAATTTAAATAAAAATTGAAACAATGATAATAAGAAAAATAAATAGGCAACGGAAAACATATTTGTAATTTAAGAGAACACGAAAGACTAGCACTCCACCGTGTATTCCTTAACCTCAGAACCCCATAACCTTCATCTTCAACCCCCAACCCTCCTCTAACTAAAACATTAGATACTCCACCGAAAACCTTTATTAACTACTGCATCAGCATTTTCAAGCGGAATTAAATTGAATTCTAAAGTGGAATCAGTCAACTTGTGCACATCTTCAGTACTTGCAGACAAGTAACTGTGGATAACGTCATTATCATATGCCAAAGTTTCATTCATTTTAATAGTACGAAGGTGGTATAGTATCCCCTTTTTTTTTTTTTCCAATTCATAGATAAACGAAATTGGCGGCCATTTATTTTTCCTAATGTGCCAAAATATTTTGTTATGGAGGAAAATTTATTTTTATTTTTATTTGTAAACATTAGTTAAAATTGAAATATTACTGTGGAAATACTCTAGTACAATTACACTCCTATAAATATTTTTCTCCAATTAAAAAGGAATTATATAAATTAAATACTTACCCTCTTAACATATTGGAAAGAGAAAATAAATTATTATATCACTTTTTTATTCTACCATAAGGGTATAGAGGACCAAATTTTAAAGTTAATAAATCAGATAAAAAGTCAATTTTTCCTATATAAAAAAAGTGGAGCAACATTAAGATACATCAATGTTCTCTTTTAAGTGAGAAATGAGAATTACAATTTTTAAAAAAAAATGAATATTTATTAAAAAAAGACGATCTTAAACGGGTAAAAAACAACTAATCTTTCAAATTGCACGATATTTAAAACTACCTGGAATTGTGCCCTTTCGAAAAGTGGATACATCTGAAACTCGTAAAAAAGTTGGAGGAATTAAATTCTAATAGAAGAGTTAACATGCCACACTGTCAAGATCTATTGATATAAAAGGATCACTTAGACTAAAAGATCTGATATTTATACAAAACAAATCAATAATCTACCGTATATTTGGAATTGCTATGCAACAAAAACAAAACACAAACACATCAAAAATAATATCAAACAATAAAACCCACAAAGAGGATAGAACTCACACTTCAATCTATTAATAACATAGATTCAAGAGATCAAATACGGAAATTGTTCCAAATAAATAGATATTTGAAACTTATTAAACGAAATACTAAAAGCAAACTTTAAAAGCGAAAGCGAAAAGAGAACCACGGTCGAGTTCAAACAATTAATATTGAAAAGCTCTCAAAAGAAAGAGGGTAGAAGAGAAAAGATGGCCAAATTTTTCATTAATTATTTTTCTACAACTTAAACCTGTTATTTTTAACTGTATTTAAAATAGTCAAAATTTTAGAGGGGCTACTTTTATGGATAATAAAACATTCTAATTTTCTTTTACATAGATACCCTACTCTATTTGGGAGATTTGGAGAAGGGGATTGATAAGCCTCAAATCTGGAACCTCAGGTTCTAAGAAAGAGGTGCCTTACCAATAGGCATATCTAATCACAATATTTTATGTTATACCATATTTTTATTGAAAGAATTATATTATACCATATCTATTATCACAAATATAGTCACATTTAATTAGAGTAAGTTGGTGGAGAAAATAAAAGATTATAAAAAGTAGAGAAATTTTACATGTTGGCTCTATTTTAATTAGGATTTTTTAGATTCCAACATCAAACAATTTTATATTATATTACGTTTTTTTTAAATAACTTTCCTACAAACTCATTCCATACAAAAATTATGAAATTTCATATCGGATATTGATTGAGATTTGATATGATATATAAGTTAGATCATCTAACTACTTAATAAATTTGGTTTAATTATTTTAGGCTAGTGGATTTAAATCTAAATAGTTGACGAAGGTAGTTAAATAGATTATTTTGGAGGCTTGTGCGGTCAGATGCGGTCGCGGTTCCTATGTTGGATCGTGACAAAAATATACATTTTTTTTCAAAAAAAAAAAGTTGATAAATTGAACAATACCATGTGAGAATTATATTTAATATCATATATGATATATAAGCATAAAAAAGTTTGGGGAATAACATAGGTTGAATTTGGTTATGAAATTGTCCGCCCTGAAGCGACAATTGTGTGCTTAAGTGACAATTTCTCTCCTGAATGAGATGAAGTAAATAATGATCTCCAGGCTTCATCTCAACAGGACCCTTGTTTACCCTCACCCCACCAATTATTGTTTAGGAGAATATTAGAGAACAATTAATGAAAGTAAAAATGTTAAAAAATAAATTAATGGAGGTAAAATGTTGTGGTCAAATATAGAAGTTCATTAATGAGAGATCCACCCTTACTTATACTTGTTTAGGTATGCTTTTGATCCAGTACATATTTTCTTATGGATTATGCCTTACTGGACCTAATCGGTGGGTTAAGGTGCATGGTGTATGATCTCAACTAATAGTTTAATTGTTCAAAAAAATATAATAAATGGTAACTTAGAGGAATAAGATCTTTGGATAAAAAAAAAAAAAAAAAAGAGGAATAAGATATTTGATTAATTTATTTAACCAAAAAGGACATAAATTATTAAAAAAAATAACACGTACAACTATTATATATTTTTTATAAAATTGTTATATAGTTTTGTACAAGGCATAAAAAAATTAAGACTTATTGTGTTAAGAATCTGGGCCTAACTCACCTGAAAACCCGAGTTGACAGGTGAGGATTGTTCAGCCTTATAAATCTCATTAAGACCCTACTCCTTTCCGATGTGGGATTCTTTCACTCCCCCCTCACGCTCAGATTCATCTGGAGCGTGACATCGGCAGTTTCTCTGCAGGAGGTCACCCATTAAGGGTGCAGAGGCCCACCACGGGCCTCCCATTTCTGGTCATCGTCCCGACATCGGTGGAGAGGGCAGGCTCTGATACCATGTTAAGAATCTGGGCCTAACTCACCTGAAAACCCGAGTTGACAGGTGATGATTGCCCAGCCTTATAAATCTCATTAAGACCCTACTCTTTTCCGATGTGGGTTTCTTTCATATTGCATAATTTTTGCACAAATATTGTGTAAGTTTTGTATAACTATTGTATTATTATACAGTTTTTGCAAGTTATTGTATAGATTGTGTATAACTATTGTACAATGGCTTTTTTTTTTTTAATAAAATAACCAAAAAATATTTTCAAAATTTAAAATGAACTTTTTTTTCTTTTCAATTCTACAACGGATCCCTTTTTGAAAAAAAAAAAAAGAGAGAGACCGAATTTACACATATCCTTAATTCAAAAGATCCAACAAAAAAAAAAAAATCCACTCTCTATTGGCGCTTTGAAAGACAAGGAGAAACCCTTAGCACGAGCTAGGGTATGGAGGCAATATAAAGTCCTAAACGACCTGGGCCCTAACTAGATATATGCAATATTGCAATAATTAAGCAATTTGTTTTATGGAGTGAAGAGGGGGGAACCTTACCCCATGTTTAAAATGCTCACGGAAGAGACCACCCGCCAGTCCAGGATTTTGGAGATGTGGTTTCCAGGTCTAGAATGACAATCTCATAAGATTCATGAAATTTGAACTGATGGAAGAAAAGAGGTAAAGAATGACCCGGTACTTTATTATTATTTGTGATGGCTAGTTTTAAGCACTATCAGAAGGTTCATCTCTCAGTTGGGGGGTTGATTTGAGGTTGAAGCTCCTTGGCGACCTCAAATGTTTAACGCAATTTTAGCTTCATCCTCCGTGGGGAGATCGCTGCCAGATGATTGTTTAGTTGGTTCCGGGGCGAGTGACCTCTTATGGGAAAGATGCGCACTATCACCCAACCCGTCAATACCCAATTTAGAATCTAAATAATCTGAGAAAGATATGATTGAATTGCAAATAAAAAGAAAGAGGAAGTACCTGATTAAAGATAATGGTCGCTAAAACTATTTCACTAAGAAGAAAGTAGGAAGGTCGCTAAACAGTAAAGGCAAATGGGAAGTGCCCCCTTTTATAGGAAAAAAAAGAGACCGTAGATTTTTAGGTGCAGTTATAAGCCTTCATTACCAGCGTGCCCTTGGTAATTTGTCTATCAGGTAAAGGGTAGGGAAGTAATCGGCCAAGGGTACTGAAGTTTCGTATAAGCAAAAGATTCTGGAATCTAGAGTGAACATCTTTTCCACCATGTATTTCAAACCGCAATGAGGAGGGAAGTTGTAACTTGAGCTAATCGGTGATTACCTTTGGCTAGATGGACCAAGGCATGGAATGACTTGAACTAATCTGTAAGCCTCCTCTAAATTTGGAACCCCACAAAGGGGTGTGGATGCCCCATCTAGGTGCAGGGTAAGGTCGCCCTTTCTTGGTTGAAGGGGGAAGATCGCTCTTATTTTTCAAAAGGGAGAGGTCGTTGGACTCCGAAAATCTAAGGGCCTCTTGGACTTTGAAGTTCAAGGGGCCGGTAAATCCTATTGGACGAGGGGTTTTCGGGCTTTAGAGCCTTAGACTCCTTATAAAAAACCCCCCGTTAGGCACTAGTCAATGGGAATCACAATTTGAGACTTTCAAATACCTAATCACTTTCTAGTCTGTCAAAAACTACCTCAATTGCTCTTTGTTGGTTTGGATAAATCCAGAATGCAACTTTGTGCAAAGTATTAGAACCAATAGATGTCATCAGGAAAGAAAAAAAATGCTATACATTTGTTAGAGAAGAAGAAGAAAGAT
Organism: Croton laevigatus; assembly: GCA_949640765.1. Lineage (NCBI taxonomy): Eukaryota > Viridiplantae > Streptophyta > Magnoliopsida > Malpighiales > Euphorbiaceae > Croton > Croton laevigatus. Next base: position 4,049 of record CATIWJ010497810.1, on the reverse strand, counting down.
GAAAGAAACACAAAACGAAAAACGAAGAAAAACAAAAGACTGTTGTTGATAATAAGATTTCTAATTCAGATTTTTCAAAAGGTTTCATCTTATTACTACTCTCTCCAAGCATGTTTAACTTCGAAGTTCTGGTGGTATGATCCAGTGCACTAGTGCTGGTATGATCCCACCTTGATTTTGTTTAAATTTAAAATCACCTAACATTTTTTTTTTTTTTGGTATATATCCCATAAATTGTGGGGTAACAATTAAAATTAATGGCATAAGTTGTTAGGGAAATACTTTACAACTAAAATTAATGGCATAAGTTGTTAGGGAAATACTTTACAATTAAAATTAACCGCATAAGTTGTTAAGGAAATACTTTAATATATTTTTAATAACATCGGGAGTAAATTGAGAAGCTACAAGGAAATGTGTTATGTAAGCATAAAGACAGGACCTTGGATTCCTCACATAAAAAATTGGAAAAATAGAGTCGTTCGTACTCATAGAGGGCTGACCACAAAAAGTCTTTCACCAAACAATTCCTTCCCCCCCCTCCATTTCTTTAATTATATGATTCTTCAAAATGTAAATTAATATAGCGTATTCACGGCCTTTTTGTATCTATTAAGGCTTGTTCTTATGGAGTTGGTTTTGAGTAAAGGTCTTTCTCTTTTTGTGATTTATATTTTGAACCTAATATTCTAATTGTTGTAAAATGGTTAATTATAGATTTCGTTTCTTACTTTTTCAAGTTTTGCTATTTTGGTGTCATACCTTTTATTTAATATTTCCAATTTAGTGTCCAACTTTGATAGTTTTTGCAATGAAGTGGATGACCGAGAACACATGTAGGACACCGAAGCAATGAAAACAAAGCATTTGGTGCTGACATAGTATGCTGAATAAGCCATCTGTACGTGCTTCGCACTGAATATTCCCCCGATCTATCACAACACCATATCCAGACGTCATGTTGGTGACTACTGGATAAAGGGATCTGCAAATGCTATTTACTACAATAATGAAACTTAGTGTCATTTAGTAAATTCAAAGTTTAAATGTGCTATTCATTATCATTTCCTTAAGAAATATCTTATAAAGAAGAAGATTAATGTATATATTACTTATATCAATCTTCTAGGATTCTTTGGTGCGTTAGATACCAATATTATTGTCTCCTTCCAACACTTTCATAACAAAGCTACCCTCCTCAATTGCTCTTTGGGGGTCTCTATTGCAGAAAGTAAGGTGAGAAGAAGCGAAGGGTTAGGGCTGCAAACGAGCAGGGCCGGGCCGAGCATTGGCATGCTCATGCTCGGCTCGTTTATTAAACAAGCGAGCTCGAACTCGGCTCGTTAATTAAACGAGCATGGATTTTCTGCTCGCGCTCGGCTCATTTATTTACGATCCAAGATCGAACTGAGTTTTTATTAAGCAAACACCGAATGGCTCGCGAGCAGCTCATCTCGTTACACATATTTTTTCGAGCGAGCCGAGCACCGGCCTGCTTGTGCTCTGTTTGTTTATTAAACGAGCGAGCTCGAGCTCGGTTCGTTAATTAAACGAGCCTGAATTTTCCGCTCGTGCTCAGCTCGTTTATTATCTATCTGAGGTCAAACTGAGCTTTTATCGAACGAACACCGAGTGGCTCATGAGCAGTTCAGCTCGTTTGCAGCCCTACGAAGGGTGCAGTAGAAGAAGAAAATTCAAAAATTTTGGTTAGTGGAAAATCTTACTTTCTCAAGGAAAGTTACTTTTTGGGAAAAGTAACTTTCCAAAAAAAATAGATAGGGAAAGTTGAATTGTAATTAGAATATTTGTGTTTTGGTGTTTGTTTGAACTAGAAGAAAATTGGAAAATAATAATAAATTATATTAATATATTTATTTATAATTAAATTTGGAAAAGATAAAAGGTTATTAGTGTTTTTTTTTTATAATTTGATACTTATTTTTTACTTAGAAATTCAACTTTTTGAGATGAAAAAGTATTTTTCTACATAAATAAAAAAATAAATATCGAGTCCACGTGTTTAAAAAAAATAACTTTCTTTTTTTTTTTAAAAAAAAAGTTATCTTCAAAATTAACTAGACCCTAGATTATAATTTTCTTTTAAAAAAAAAAAAAGTTATCTTCAAAATTAACTTAGACCCTAGATTGTAATTTTCTTCAGCATTTTTTCATCACTACCCGCTAACCAAATGCCGCTTATATTGATTTTCAGACACTAAAATTGTCGAGCAAGGTGCTCATATATAATGTAAGGGTATTACATGGGCTTATATGTCCATTAATAAGATTGAAGGGGTTTTATAATAAAATCAGTGATAGTACGGGACACACATATGTACTTGGAAGTTTAATGTTAAATAAATAGTTTTTTTTTTTCAAAATTCACTAATTAGTCTCCAAATTTTTTTATCTTTTCAGTTACGTCATTTATGGATCAAAATATAAAATCTTTATTGTTTAGTTATTTAAATGTAAAAATATAGTATGTAAAAATCAATTTATTTATTGTTGGATATGTAAAAATCAATTTTTATAATGATTTACATATTAATAGGTATATAAAAATCTATTTATATACTGATTTATATATTAATATATTAATCTTTTTTACAAAGATTATTATAGGGCAGAATTGATAGGTGTATAAAAATCAATTTAATTCTAATTTACATAGTAAAAATCTATATGTAAAAATAAAAAAAGTATTAAAGTAAATCAATTTTGAAAATTACTATTTAGTTAATTTAGTAAACTTTCTACTATTTGTTTAACCACTAAACTCAAATCCTGGTATTTACTTAATAATTAACTCTAAAATTAATCGCATAAGTTGTTGACTAAATATTTTAATATATTTAACCTAAGGGGGTTGGTCTGGTGATGAGGTAAATCGCCAAAGATCAAAAGGTCCCTGGTTCAAACCCCTTAGGGGTAACTAAATGCAAAAAATACTTTAATATATTTGAAAAAACATTATATCCTAACATACAACACATGGGAATAGATTGAGAAGCTACAAGGAAATTGTCATAATACGTAAACGTAAAGACAGGAAGTTGATTTTGAGTCAAGATATTCATATAACAATTTGTACAAATAAAATAAAGCCGTTCACACTCATGGTCCGCTGCTGACCACAAATAGTCTTTCACCGAAAACCAAAAAAAAAAAATAAATAAATAAATAAATTCCCTTTTCTTTAACTGAAGTTGACTTTCAGTCAACGTCTTTCCCTTTTTTGTTACTATTTCATATATTGAACCTAATATTCTCATAGTTGTAAAAGGGTTAATTATAAATTTAGTGTCTTATCTTTTTAAGTTTTACTATTTTAGCATCGTACTTTTTATTTTCTTCAATTTAGTGTCCAACTTTTGATTTTTTTTTTTTTTTTTTGGGGATGCAGTGCATTTTGCTAAAGTGGATGACTGGGAACATATATAGGATATTTTGAGTTCACCCAGTCACTGAAAACAATGCATGCGGTGCTGACAATAACTTGGAGTTAAATCAAAAGTTACGGTTTGAATTTTTGTGCTTCAGAATTTATTTTGATTTTTCTTTCAATTTCTTTTAAAAAGGATTTTTTCTGTTTATTATATATAAATATAAAATGTCCTACAAATTATTTATTTAGAAGATCATAATTTATTGGATACTGTATTGATTGATTAGTTTTATACCCAATAAGCATTTATGACGGCAGGTAGAATTATAAAAGAGCGAATTAGTCCGCGAGCGGCTAGAAATTTTACTTGTCCGAAAATTAAATGATCCAACTTAATAACTATACGAGCCAAGCTCGAACAAAGATTTTAAATTCGTTAATTTTATTTTTTGTGTAAAACATGTGTTAAATCAATATTTTTGGTTAAAAATTTCATATTTACTATAATATAATGATTAATTAATGTTTAGATAACTATTTGTATCTAACTATCCACTAATAATTTCTTTCTTTATCTCATTTACAATTTTACAGAAAACAAGTCGTTCATGAGCTACTCGAAACTCAGTTGAATAAATATTTATTCAACTGAGTTTCGAGT
>CATIWJ010497752.1:0-24426 GCA_949640765.1 Croton laevigatus | reverse complement strand
GTTAAACATTTAATACGTTAATTCGGAAAAAATATTTTTTAATAAAAATTTGACGAGGAATTTAAAAACATGGCACTAGCAGGACAAATATGACGTGGCACTAGCAGGACAAATATGACGTGGCAAGAAGAAAGAGAAAGTGGAAAAAATTGTGAAATTTTTTATTGAGTTAGTGAGTGTACTTTTTATTATATTTTATTGAAATAGTGGGTGTTGTCAAATCATGTTTTTTGGTGGAGTGATTTTATATTATAGTGTAATGATTAGAAGAATAAGGGTATTTTGGGATAAAAGTAAAGAAAATATGTGTTTCCTTAATCCACGTGTAAAAGGAATCTTTGCTATATAAATGAAACGGAGGGAGTATGAGGTATGGGTTCACATAACCAAATACTAATCCAATGGTACTAAGTAGGGGGTGTGCATCGGGTCGGGTTCGGGTCAACCCAAACCGAAGCCGAACAACTCAAAATCCGAAATTACCTCTCTCTCTCTACCACTCCCAACCGAAATAATTTCGGTCAACCCGAAAATATTCGGGCCCGATCCGAAGAACCCGAATTACTCAAAAATCAAACACACACATTGTCATTGTGAATTAGCAACATTACCATGAACAAAATAAAAAAAATTCCAAAAGAAAAAACAGTGCTTGAATTTTCTAAGCCCCGAAAAATTATAGATATATAGTGAAGGAATTATAAACATTAACCCAAAATAAAAAAGGAAATTAATATATTATGTAACTAGATACAAATTTTCCACTCAAATGGAAAACTAATGCACATTAACTGTAATAAATATAAGGAAGAAAACACAAATCTCTTAGGTGGTAGTCATCCAATAGTAATAAACTCCTCGTATAGCAATCCAACTCAAAAACAAACAATCAATCAGCAGATGGAAAATTAAAGGCGGGATCTTGAGACTTAAAATCCTCAAAATCCATTTCGATCAATACAAATCTTACAAGCATTAGTTGATTTATACAAGCATTAGCTAAAATCCTCAATACAGATCAACAGACAACTTTCCTTTGAAAAAAAAATAAATCAGTATTTTGTACCATGCATTGCTCGAAAGACGGAGTAAAGTGGTCGGCGAACTCGAAATCGTCCTCCATGGATTCCGATAATCACCTCCGGCGAGAAGATCTGGTCTGGCCGTGTATGCAGGACAAAATGGAGAATTTGCAATACGCCGAGGAGCTGGTGAGGGAATTTCTTGCTTTTAGAGACAGAGGAAGAGGAACGATGATGGTGGAAGGGAGGCAGGGCAACGGCTTGGCAGAGAAGAGAAGAGAAGGTGGCGGCGGTGGAGGCGGAGGTGGTGGAGGCGGAGGTGGTGGTGGCAGTGGAAGAGAAGAGGTGGTGGTGGTGGCGGTGGTGGAAGAGAAGAGAGAATGGGGAGGTGGAAGAGTAGAAAGAGAGAGGGTTTACGAAGAAGATGAGATGATATGTTAGGGCAATAGGTTCTGAATCAATAAATTTCAAACCAATGAAGGGAAACGGCGTACTTTAGGTTAGAAATTCTGATTGGTTGGTTTTGGTCAAGTTTTTCGGGTTGAACCCGAATAACCCAAAATCCGAAATTATATCATATTTTCAAACAAAACCGACTCTAATAACCATTTAAATTGGTTCGGTTTGAATTAATCGAGTTAATCGGTTCAGTTTGAATTTTGCACACCCTTAAATGGTAGGCTCATTGTATATTTAATTGAGGGTGATGCTGATGATATGTACTGGTCCTTGTACAAGGACCAGTATAAGGACAAGTTTTTATTTTTTTAAAGTTTTATTTAAAAAATGAAATTAAAAATTATTTATATTTAATTTTAAAATTAATTTTAAAGAATCGTAATTTATATATTTAACTTTATTTAGGCTCATTGTATATTTAATTGAGGGTGATGCTGATGATATGCACTGGTCCTTATACAAGGACCAGTATAAGGACAAGTTTTTATTTTTTATTTTTTTAAAGTTTTATTTAAAAAATGAAATTAAAAATTATTTATATTTAATTTTAAAATTAATTTTAGAGAATCGTAATTTATATATTTAACTTTATTTATAAAATTATATAAGACAACTATATGTGATGTTTTCAGTCAAAAAAGAAAAAAAAAAATATATGTGATACTTTTAAAATAAAATTAAATATGTAAATTATAAATCATTAAAATTAATTTTAAAATTAAATAGAAAAAATTTTATTTAAAAAAAAAAAAGAGTACACCTCACAGTTGCATCGCCCTTTAATTAAATACAGTGGCACCCACCCAACGACTCTTTTGACTATATAATGCAGTTTGAGTTGGGATGAATATGAAATTAGGCACAAAACCATGAATTCCTTACTAATTTTATTTACAGTTTCGGTGTTGCTCCTGCAATTTCCTCCTTGTTATACACATGATTTGGATGTGGTGTCTAGAAGAGTTTATGGGAGAATATACTCACCACCTTCACCATACCTTCATCCTCCTGTCCGACAAAGACCTGTATCTCTGCCGCCACCACCACCGCCACCGCTACCACCACCGCCAACTCCACCGCCACCACCACCTCCACCTCCACCTCTGCCATGTTGATGCTATTGCTAGATATTATTGTTGGTTCTAACTCTAAATGTGTACTTATATAATTTTCTAGTCATCTCTTTTTTTTTTCCTTACAAAAATATGTCTACTTTTACCTGTTGTCATTATTATTATTATGGGTGAAAAAAAAAAAATACTACTCAGTACTTCCTAAAGAACGATAAAGATTTATATATTAACAAGGTCTTTAATATATAATTACAAATCTTTTAAGTTTAAAAAAAAAAATTACAAATCTTGGTAAGTTGTGCTGTAAAGTAGAAACTTGACTTGATAAAAATTATTTTCACGTGTTGAAACAGCGTGATATAAGCTTTGAATTAGTAAATAGTTGTATAATATAATTTTTCAAAGAAAGAATTCAGTGAAAAATTCTTGATGACATGCTCTCATGGAATAATCGTTTTGCATTCTGCTTATTTTATAATTTTTTGATTGTTCTACCGTTAATACTAACTTAACTGCCCATGGATTATTTTTCAACTGTAGTTAAAGAAATACTAATAGATATGGTTTATAAGATAAAAACTATCCCAAGACCATTTTAATATGATGGCTGTAACAATGTTGTTATGTAGCCCCGATCTTACAACATCACTTCCCTGTTAAGTTTTTAATTTTTTCTAAGAGCATCTTCAATACTATAATATCTATCTCCAATTTAATTGATACTTATTAAAAAAAATATATCTCCATTGCTCATCTGATATGGCAGTAGACATAACAGAACTTCTATTTCTGGAATGTTTATTAGATAATGTCTGTAATAATACTCACTATCTATTGGTTAAATATTAAATTGTGGGAAAAAAAAAATAATATAGAGAACTCAAAATAAATACATTGGAGACAGTTCAATATCCACAACTATACATCTAGCCACGTTATCATTCACGTCCTCTATTTTATGTGACACATCAACCACAATCCATATTGTTAGATATGGCTCGTATATAACATGAGAGACAGATGCTGAAGCGGAGCATAGCGAACGAAGCTTTGTTTGTAACTGTACCCGATAGGATTATATATATATATCATTCTAATAAGAAAAAACCTAGCCGCTCTGCTCCCAAGGACATAAACACATTGCCGAACCTCGTAAATTTTTGTGTTTTCTTTCTTTGTTTGCTTGTTTGTATTTTGCGTTTCGCAGCTTTGTTTTCTCAACACATATTAATAGTAGAGATGCTCTAATTAATGAAATATTTCTTTACTTGTAGAGGGGGGAGGGGGGGAGGGGAAAGCTAAGTTGCTACGAGTTCACTTAATCAATTGTAATCCAATGGGTGACTAACTGAAGATATCTACCAAAAAATTAAAATTTAGATATTAATAAAATGAAGTGGTACCCAACCAACCACCCCTTTTGAAAAATATATTGAACTTACAATATGATGTAATCTTATCCATATGCTCTTGTTAATTGTTACAATATACAGTGTAGTTTTGTGTTAGAATGAAATTAGGCACCAAACCATGAATTCCTTTCTGATTTTATTTGCACTTTTTGTGTTTCTGTTCTAATTTCATACCTGTTGTACCCATGATTTGAATGTAGAAGATGTTCTCATAGAATATCCCGACCACCCGCCTCACCTTCACCCCCCTTCTATTTTCAAAAGTCCTTCTCCTCCTCCTAGGCCACCCCCACCTCACCTGCCACCACCGCTGCCGCCTCCTTTGGCACCACCTCTACCACCGCTGCCGCCATCACCTCGTCCATGTCACTGCTACCTCCACCACCACCACCACCATGTTGATGGTATCATTGATTCTAATTAAATGTGCACTTGAATTGTTTTGTAGTCTTCTCTTATTTTTTTGTGTCAATAGCTTGTCTTTGTGGATAACTGCTAGAGAATCAATTTAGCATATCCAAATTAGTTTGGGACTAAAGAGTTGTTGTAGTTGTTGGTGTGATTTTTTTTCAAAAAAGACTTTGCATTTATTAAAGAAATACAAAAATTTATGTATTAACAAAGTCTTCAATACATAATTACATATTTACAAACCGTATCGTATAGTTATGGTAAGTTGAGTTGGAAACTCAAGACTCAACTCAATAAATGTTGATTTTTTCACCCATTTAAAAACCTTAATATAAGCTCTCAAATTAGTATAACAGTTAACAAATATATAGGAATTTATTGACGACGCACTATCATAGATGGATCATTTATTTATTTATTTTTTATATAAGCATTTTACTCACACCTAACGCACGCATTTGAAAGAGGGGGTTATATTTTTGCAGCTTGTGGAACTTGGAGCTCGAACTGGGAGCTTGCTTCCACTTCTGCTTATCTCTTCCACCACACTAAGGCCCCTCCCTGGATCATTTATATTATTTATGTCAAAATTTGGGCCCCAAATACCTAAAAAATTTAATGTATGTGAACGTGTCAAAGACACTTTCCTTGAAGCTTCTGAGCATGTTGAACATTTAATTAAAAAGAGTGGTACCCAACTATATAACAACATAACTTCCTCTTCCTATACTGTATTTTAATTTTTAGGTACAGAAACATGAATGGTATATCATATTTTGTTTGTATGTTCTCGATTTATGGTTAGTTATTACAATTTTATACAAGTTATGCAGCTTCATCTACCTCTCATGATTTCAATGTGGTGAATAGAAAGGTTATTAGAAGAGGAATATCCCCACCTCCATCTCCTAGGCTTCGTCCTCCTTTCGTCTTCAAAAGTCCTCCTCCTCGATCTCCACCTCCGCCGCAACCAGCGTTGCCTCCTCCACTGCCTTACACAGTTCAAATTAATTATTGAACTTTTTTATATTATTTGTTCATCAATAGTGGAATCTATACTTGTTCACATTTCACAAAAATCAACCTTAAAAGAAACAAAACAAATTTCATGTAATATGCAAATTTTGAAACCATGATATGAAGAGACATTATTTTTATTTTTTTGGATTGAAGAGACTTTATTCAATACTTCCTAGCATGTACAATAATACATGCATAAATAGATACGTATTGAAAGTACTACTTTTAGTTTCAACTAGGCCAAGAGGAGAGAATTAAAAAAAATTATGAGCTCTTAAATACTTTTATTATGAGTTAAATGAAAGTTGGTCGGTACACATTTTTAAAATGAAATTGAGATGATAATTGTAATGCATGTGCTAAAAATAATAATGAGGAGTAAGCACCTTATTTTATTTTAGTTTTTTCGAAAGAGTAAGCTAAATTATTGGTATATAAATAATGAAACCAAGTAGTAGTAATTAATAAACAATGGAAGCGCGTCGTCGGGAAGTGGTCGCTAAACTGGTAGATGTGGTGGTTTTAGTTTTGATGGTGGTTATAGCTCCAACAACTTGCTAAATATCCCACGCCACCATCTCCACGCCATCTTTGATCAGCTGAGTTCGTGAAGAATGTAGTATTTTTAAGAGAAATTTAAAATTTCCTTCCTATGTTTTATCTATTTCTACATTTTTCTTCTTGTATTTTTTTTTTCCAGACAAAAAACTCTCCACTTTATATTTTCGTTAATATTTTCCTCCTTTTGTCTATTTTTCTGTTAAAATAACAGTTGAAAGATCAAAATATAATTTTACGAGTCCTTTTAAAAAAGCTCAAAAAAAAAAAAAATAAAGGACTGTTTTAAAATTTATCCTTCTTCTTCAACATTCTTCCCCAATTTCCAACCCTAGCCACAGCTCCTCCATCCCCACCACCTCAAGACGGCAACATCCACCGCCACCTCCGTCTACCACCACCACCATAATTAATTAATTATCTCAAACAACCAATTAATATAGAGTACAATCAAATAAAATTAGATCATCAAAACACAAGATTCTGATGTATATTTTAAACCATATTCTAAATGTTAAAAATTCAAGTTCAAACATAAAATTCAGAACATATATTTCTAGCATGGTAGTCATAAAATTTCACCAATGTTAAACAATTCATCTTAATTCAATCATTAAGTATGCTAGAATTTCCAAACACCAAGAAACTAAGGAACATAAACAACTCAAAATGAAAAGCTTGTGGCATCAAAGGAAAGATAAATGGCCACTGTTAGTGACAAGGAATCGTGGTGAATGCTGGTGGCGTGAACGGTGGTTCTAGGTTCCCAATCTATCGTAGTAGTGAGATTTCAAGTTCAGTTTTCCAACGACTATCACGTTCAGTCTTCACGACCATCACCTTGTCCTCTCTTTCCGATCAAATCGCAGAACCATTACGTTCAGTCTTCCCTCTACATTACTTTTGAAAATCGAAACTCACCGGTAGCATCGACAGACTCAGTGATCCGGTTGAAAACCCAATGCCCGACCCAACTCAACCTTCTACCTCCGGCCACAGATCGAGGTGGCGGTGGATGTTGTTGTCTTTAGGTGGTGGGGATGGAGGAGCTGCGGCTAGGTTAGAAATTGGAGAAGAATGTTGAAGGAGGAGGAAAAATTCCAAAACAATCCTTCATTTTTTTTAGCTTTTTTAAAAGGACTCGTAAAATTATGTTTTGATCCTTCAACCATTATTTTAACAGAAAAAATAGACAAAAGGAGGAAAATGTCAACGTACATATAAAGTGGGGAGTTTTTTGTCCGAAAAAAAAGACACGGAGAAAAAATGTAAAAATAGATAAAACATAGCGAGAAAATTGTAAATTTTCCTATTTTTAATTTATTGGATTGAAAAGACATCATTTAATACTTCCTTTTTTTACCTTACATTTAATACTTCCTAGCATGTACAAAAATACATGCAAAAACTATGTACAAATCTCTAATATGTTATGTTCAATTGATATATATATATATATATATATATATATATGTATGTATGTATATCTTTTTTGAAACGAAAACTTCAGTTTCATTAGCCATATAAAAGATGTAAACAAGCAGGGACGTAGTACATTCCAATGCTTTAGCCTACCAAAATTAAAGGAAGCTCTTGCTAACAAGTGAGCTCCTTGATTTGAATTTCTATTCTGTTCACCCAAGCTAAAGAGAACCTTGGGTTTCTTAATAATATAGATGGACAATCATGAATTACCATTCTAAATTTTGAGTTATCTTCACTTGCACTTGCTATCTACTGCCAAAACTACAACTTGTGCATAACAAAAGAAACAACCAGCTTCAAATTGAAAAACATTTAATTGGTTTATTCTATAACTATTTGTGATCATCCTTGAATTATTTGTCTTCTTAGATGGCAATATTTGATATTCTAAATCCATATTCAACTTCTTTTTTCTTTTGATAGGACATCAACTTCATGTGGGTAGAAAAAAAAAAAAAAAGTGACAAAATCGAGATGAGAGCTGTAGTGCATCTGCTGAAATATACTATATAATAGAACGATAATGATTGTTTGTTGGTGCGATCCTCTCCAATGCTTTTTGTTTTTTATATATTTTTTAAAAATTGTATTTACGCAAATAGAGTGAATTTCAATTTATAAAATTTAACCTCTCTAATTATTTTTTATAAAATTAATAATATAAAATTAAATTATCTAAATTAAAATCCACTAAAATTAACACCGGAAGTATATAGATTCAACTTATCACTTGTTTTAAAAAAGTAAAAATTTTAAAAAAAAATTAAGTGGACCCGCACCTGTTATCACTGCCCATAATAGAATTGACTGGAATATATAAGGAGTTATAATAAGCACCTTATTGCTATATAAATAATGAAACCAAATAAGAGTAGCAATAAATAGACAATGGAAGCGCGTCGTCTGGAGGTTGTTGCTAAACTAGCAGCGGTGGTGGTTTTAGTTTTAATGGCGGTTGTGGCTCCAACAAGTTGCCATGGAAGCAGACATGTTTCTGCGTTCCATTTCCATTTTGTTGAACGTGGAAATGATCGTTTCCAGAAAATTACTCCGTCCGTTTCTTTGTCTTCTCCGTTGCCTAATATCCGTCGCCGTCAAGGTACTCCGCCTTCACCGCCACCGCCACAATCTTCAATCGGCTGAAGACGAGATCAATATTATTATCAATCAATGTTTATGTTTGCTGGGTATTGGAATAATCTCTTTTGTAATGTGTTATCAATAAATTAATTTCTATTTCGCATTTTAAAATGAAAACCAAACTTAGAGGGTGATTGTCATCATTAGCTAAGCACTTTTAATTTAAAAGTTAATAATTTATCCGTTGCTCACAATTTTTTTTTTTTAACTTTTAAATTGTTTATATAAAAACAGAGCAATAAAATGTAATTTCAGTGATTTTAAAAAGCCAAAATATCATAATGAATTATTTTTTCTTTTGAGGAACACAATGAATTATTATTTATTAAATAACAAAATATCATAATTTAATGATAAAAAAATGCTAATAAGACCTAATTCAAAAAACTCTAATTAGAGCTTAATTAATTAAAAAGGACCTTCTAATAAAAAGTAAGAAGGAAAATCTGTCAACCGGGTTTGGGGTTGATCCATTTTCTTGCTTAGTCAAAATTCACAGCTTATAATATGATAATCTTTTTATACTTGTTCACATTGCAGAAAACTTTCTAAACAACAATATTAAAATAACAAATTGCACATGAGACATTATGTATACGGCGTCGAAAGAAGAGTCAAGCTAAATACGTTTACATTTAAGGAAAATTGGACTTATTTTAGTTTTTGAATCAATCTTGACAAACTTGCTATCTACCAACTGGATTCTTTATTAGAGAAAGATTAAATAATTGACTTAGCTTCAATGAGGAGCAGGTACGCTACAATACAACTGTATATAAATAACGGAACCAAGTAATGGTTAGACAAAACGAAATCATAATTATACTTACAAAATGGAAGCGCATCGTCGGAACGTGGTAGCTAAAATAGCAGCGGTGGTGGTGGTTCTGTTTTCGATGGTGGGTATGTGTCCAACAAGTTGCCATGGAAGCAGACATGTTTCTGCTTTTCATTTCCATAAGATGAAGGTTCAATTCCAGTTTGTTCAACGTGGAGATGGACGTTTCCGGAAAGTTACTCCGCCAATTATTTTTCCTCCGAAGCCTAATAAAAATTACCAACAAGTTAGTCCGTCACCGCCGGCTCCAATCAGCTGAAGATCCACACCAATTACTATATTGAAATGAATTTTATTACATGTATGTTTTAACTTTGTAATGCAATTTATTTCTTGTATCAAACTAATTATTATATGGACTGTGTTCTTCGAAATTATTATTGTCATATGCAAACTTAGTTTTTTAGTCGATCTCAAACAAACAAAGTTTTATCAGGTAGGCTATAAATGAATTCCAAAGAAAGGAGTTCAAATATAAGTTATTAAGTTCAAGTAATAATTTAAGCCAATAAAATTAAACAAGTTTCCTAATAAATTTAAAATCTGGGCTTGAAACTTTTTTTGCTAGATTATTGTAACCCTAAAAATCGTACATATAATTGTCAACAAAAAAAAAATTTCAGTATCGTTGCAAATGTACTTCCCGAAAACTTAATTTGGCTTAGAAATAGGATATTTGAAACACATGCGTTAGAGATTAACTAATAGAAAACTACTTGTGCGCGTTCTTTGAAAGTTCAGCGCACTGATGAATCCTCTAGTGCTGCAAAAAGGCAATTATAATATAAGGGGAGCAGCTACTTTATTCCGTATAAATAACGAAACCCTGTAAACGTAAGGCAAAAGAAATCATAAACGTGAAGCATTATACAATGGAAGCGCCTCGTCGGAAAGTGGTTGCTAAAATAGCAGCGGCGGTGGTGGTTTTAGTATTAATGCTGGGTATGGCTCCAAAAAGTTGCCATGGAATCAGACATATTTCTGCTTTCCATTCCCATAAAATGAAGGTTCAATTCCACTTTGTTCAACCGGAAAACAAACGTTTTCAGAAAGTTACTCCGCAGGTTTTTTATCCTCCGATGCCTAACCACCGTAACGGACATGATTGATCCGGGATCACCTCCAATCAGCTCAAGCTCGATAGTACGCCAATTCTTATAATAAGATCAATTTTATTGCATTACATTTATGTTTTAAGTCTGTAATGCAACTTTTTTCTTGTATCAAATAATTATTACTATATGGTGTGTATTCTTCATTTTAAGGATTATAAATTTAGTGTGTAAAATTTATGTATTTGCAAAAAATATATAGTAAAGAATGATTGTCCAAAATAGCTCTTAAATTTGTCTCAAATATTTAATTTAATCATATTTAAAAAGTTTTTTCAATTAATTAGAACACGATTTGCCTCACTTTTTAACAATTAAGCCTAAACTGATATGAATGTTTGTGTTTTTTATATTGGGTATCCAAAAATAAATTGGATTTAAGAATAATTATACAATGAAGCAGCTATCGCATGTCAGCGGATGATATATCGTAACGAGCCAATACATGAACGGCAAGTGGCAATAACTTTAATTATTTTAAGAAAAATAATAAATGATTGTATTAATGGACACATAAATCAAGTGTATTTAATACATGCATTTATTGTTTTTCTTAAAATTATTGTCACTTGCCGTTCATGTATTAGCTCGTTACAACACGTTATCCGCTGAGATGAGACATTATGTATACGACGTCGAAAGACTGTTTTAAAATGAATTCCAAAGGAAGGAGTTCAAATATAAGTTATTAAGTTCAAGTAATAATTTAAGCCAATAAAATTAAACAACTTTCCTAATAAATTTAAAATCTGGGCTCGAATTTTTTTTCGCTAGATTATTATAACCCTAAAAATCATACATATAATTGTCAAAAAAAAAAAAAATTCGGTATGTTGCAAATGTACTTTCCCAAAATTTAATTTCCTTAGGAAATAGACTATTTGAAACACGTGTTAGAGAGTAACTAATTGAAAAATGCTTGTGCGTGTTCTTTGAAAGTTTCGCACACTGATGAATCCTCTGGTTATTTCCTGCAAAAAGACAATTATATGTGCTAACAAATGACTTGACTTCAATATAAGGGGAAAAGCTACTTTATTCTGTATAAATAACGAAACCATGTAAAGGTAAGGCAAAAGAAATCATAAACGTAAAGCGTTATACAATGGAAGCGCATCGTCGGAAAGTGGTTGCTAAAATAGCAGCGGCGGTGGTGGTTTTAGTATTAATGCTGGGTATGGCTCCAAAAAGTTGCCATGGAATCAGACATATTTCTGCTTTCCATTCCCATAAAATGAAGGTTCAATTCCACTTTATTCAACCGGAAAACAAACGTTTTCAGAAAGTTACTCCGCAGGTATTTTATCCTCCGATGCCTAACATCCCTCACCGACATGATTGATCCGGGATCACCTCCAATCAGCTCAAGCTCGATAGTACGCCAATTTTTGTAATAAGATCAATTTTATTACATTACATTTATGTTTTTAAGTCTGTAATGCAACTTTTTTCTTGTATTTAATAATTATTATATGGTCTGTATTCTGTATTCTTCATTTTAAGGATTATAAATTTAGTGTGTAGAATTCATGTATTTGCAAACAAGGTATAATAAAGAATGATTGTCCAAAATAGCTCTTAAATTTGTCTCAAATATTTAATTTTATCATATTTTAAAATTTTTTTCAATTAATTAGAACATGATTTGCCTCACTTTTTAACAATTAAGCCTAAACTGAGATGAATGTTTGTGTTTTATATTGGGTATCCAAAAATAAATTGGACTTAATTGGTAAAAAAATGAGTAAATCATGTTTTAATTGATAAAAAAAATAATTCAAATATGATTAAATTGATTAATTCAAATAACTTCAGGGCTATTTTGGATAATTACCCTAAAATAAAATTAGTGTAGTTGACTCCAAGTCAAATTTGCCAGCTCATAGTTGCAAACTTTGACCTTAAAAGTCTTTACCCTTTTTTTTTTAACAAACTTGAGAGTCTTTACTTAAATCTAGACCTATATGAAGCAAAAATCAACTGTTGCTCAGTTTAATCTTAGAAATTGACATTAAAATTCAAAATAGATACCCACCTGGTTTTGACAAATTAGATTCTCAACTTCGTTAATAGATCTAATTCAGATATTTAGTTCTTTTTTTATTTTTACTTTTAGATAGATAATTACTCAGTTTGTTTCTTGAATTTGAAAAATGAATTCAATTTTTAATGATGTGAAACCATCTTCATTTTACAAAGGTTCATCTTTCTTTTTTAAAAGAAATTTGAAATGATAGCGACACTGCACGTGTTTACTTTCAGTAGAAATCATTGACTTCAAAGCTACAAATAAACGGCGGAAATACGCAATAGGAGCATAAAGCATCCAATGGGAGCTCATCGCCGGAATGCGGTTGCCGTCGTAGTAGCTGCGGTGGTGTTAGTTTTGATGGTGGTTCTGTCTCCCACAACTTGCCATGGAATCAGACATGTTTCTGCTTTTCATTTCACTGATTCTGTTGGAAATGATCGTTTCAGAAAAATTACACGCCCCGTCTCTTACTCTGCTCCGTTGCCTAACGTCCTTCGCCATCAAGGGGCACCGCTAACTCCTCCAGTTGCACTTCCACTCAGGGGCGGACCTAGAAATTCAAGTGAGGGTAGGCGAAAATATGATACTACCTCCGTTCTTATATAATAGAGACTTTATGGCAAAATTAATATTCTAAAATAATAGAAACTTTTGTTGTTAAGGTAGAATTAAGACCATTTTATCCTTTGTCATTTAACGGGTTGGGTTGAGAAAAAAATGATTATTTTAATATTACTATTTTTCATTTAGTGGGTTGGATTAGAAAAAAATAATTATGTTAAAGTGCATGTTAGACTAGTACAGAATATAATAAAAAATGTAAAGAAATTGCATGATTTCTAGTAGAGGATAGTTGAGTAACTGTTGTAGATAGTTTGTGTGTAAAACTTGAAGAGTTGCCAATATATAAAGCTAATAGTCAGGGATTATGTGAAGTGTTATAAAATACTACCACCGTGTTTTTCATTTCTTTACGTTTATTTTTCACAAATACCAATAAAATAAACTTTTTATCAATACCAAAACAGAAATAATAATAAACAATTACTAATTTTCTAAAAAACTTACTTTTTCACCAATATCAATAAAGAAATAATAAAAAAAATTACAAAACTTACTATAAATGGAAATGTAAACAATTCAAAAACACACCCAAAAATGGAAATGTAAACAAATGAAAAACACGGAGATAGTAGTACATACCAAATAATACATGCATATAACAAATTCAGTCAAGTATGAAGAAAAAGATGTATAATCGATCATATGCAATCAAAATGGTGCATATGTAGGTTAGTATTATACAGTTTGCACCCATATTTAAAAAACTAGTCAAAATCTATTCATAAAATATGTAGTTCTCAATATAAACCCTATTTTTCTAATGGAGATAAATGAAAGAATTAAATTTCCAACTACAAAAAATTAATTAGAGTGCACTCTGCTCAAATTTTTATAGTTGGTTGTTAAATTCATTCAATTTATATACAAGTTTTTATTTCATTATTTATAATTATTAATAATAAATATTAAGCAAGTAGAATAGAAATAAAATTATTTAAAATTTAATTATACAAATATATGTAAATAATATTAAAAAAAATTTATAAAATTTTTAAAAATATATTTTAAAATACTAAATACTTAAAAATTAAATATATAATAAAAAAATATATTAATAGAAGGATAAGATAAAAATATTAAAAAAGGCTAAGAAAGGGAAGCGGTTGGATCTGAACTGCTGCAGACGTTAGGGTAAAAATAGCTCCTCTCTACCATTTTGCCACAAGCACGCCTTCAACGAGTTATGCTACTTCAAGAATTTTATCAAGTTGAGGGTAGGCATATGCCTACACTCCGCTAGCGGTAGGTCCGCCCCTGCTTCCACCACCACCATCTCTGATCAGCTGAAGAAGATTGATCGAATAATAGTAATAATAAGATTATTGTGTTTTTCATAATTAATTATCAATGTGGCCTATTGTAATATTATCTCCAATGTTATCAATAAATTCTCTCATTTGAAGTTTCAAATAAATACACACTTAATTAATAATTAAAAAACGCTTTAAGTAATAAGCTTAATATTCTTTTTTTTTTTTTTTGAGCTCGTTAGGTTCCCTAACTAATTCGGACCCAATAGTAGCGGTAAATGAGTCTTTCAATGCAGATAGTTGTATACATAATACATTAGACCTCGAACTTGAGACCTGTATATATATTCAAGTTCAAGTGTTTATGATTGGTTCAACTCAAAATTGAATAAAGACAGAAGTTAGTTTTTTTTTTTTTTCTTCCATGCATAAAGAGAAGCTTACTTCTAAACCGACTCAAATAATAGTCACAAATTACAACAGGTTGCAGGACGAAGGAAAGTTACTGTAGTTGACCCCAAGCCATGCCTGCCAACGCATAACAAGTTGCAAACTTTTGACTTAAAAAAAACGCACTCATAAATTCTCGGAAACTATAACAAAGAAACTTATAAGTCAACACTTTAACCAATATCAAAGTGGCCCAATTGCATAAATAATTAATTAACTTGCGAAAATTAGGGAAATGCGTTGCGATCACCAAAGTCGTCTCAATACCTAAACGACAAATTAATACATGTGAAACGACTTCATCATATCCATTTATAAATAAGGCTCGAAAGGTAACTCGAGTGGTACGTAGAAATCTAGCAATAATGGAGGGTCGTCAATTTGTGCTAGCAATGATAGTGATGGTCGGAGTTTTGGGGCTGTTCCCTATAAGTTGCGATGGCGGCCGGAATCTTGCTCTGCGTAACTTCTACAAAATGGAACATGCAAGAATGGCTATGGAGGTTCAACGTCTCGGATTTATTAAAAGAATAATTCCTGGCGTTATGTACAAGTTCACTCCTCCGGCCGCCAGCACCTCCCGCCGTCAAGATTCACCGCCAAATGCACCACCTGGGATCAACAATTGAAATGTGCATGCATAAGCATAAGCTCTTCAATAATTTCTTTTCTGCTATTTTAGTTATAAGTTATGTATAACAATAATATGCTTAACGATACAAGTGTTTACTAATTTAAAGTCTAAGCAAAATGAAATTTTTAGTGAGACCAATAATATTATATTATCTCTCATTAGTATCATCACTCTTTCTTATAGGAGATAGTCGCATCTCTAACTCACCATTTTCTGTCATATTTTTAACGCATGTTTATTCTAAATAAGTGATCCTTTTTCTTCAACCTTGATTTTATGGTGAATGCATAGTTAACCTGGACATATATAGATTGCAGGACGAAGAAATTTAATCTCTAGTTGACTCCAAACCAATTTTGCCAAGTAGCCAACTTATACTAGTTGCAGACTTTTGACTTACAAAATGGTAAGGGTAAACATTTTCAGTTCGTTGACTGAACCCAAAAAAAAAAAAAACCAAACCGCATAAAAAATTGACTGCTTTTTTTATAACCGATGACCGAACGGATGAGAATGGAATCTAGCAATAATGGAGGGTCGTCAAATTATGACAACAATGATATTAATTGTAGGAATTTTGGAGCTGTTCCCTGTAACTTGCTATGGCAGCCGGAATCTTATTGTTCTGCATAATTTATACAAGATGGAGCATGCAAGAGTTGTTCAACGTCGGGGATTTGAAAGATTAATTCCCTTTATTCAGTCCAGGATTCCTCCTCTGACCGCTAGTACCGCCTGTCGTCAGAAATCACCACCAAATGCACCACCTGGGATCAACACTTGAAATGCTTATATTTTGCATTCTAATAATCTAGCCATATGATAGGCTTAGCAAATAGCAATAATATATATGTTGATGATTGTTGTTGAATTTTTCTTAATTGTTTGTTTAGTTGAATCGTTAAGCCAGCTGCAGCGAGTTTCCATCAATATTCTTATTTTATGCTTTTAGTTCATATTACTACGTTGTTATGCTAATATTAATATTACAATATAGGATTGGCTAAAGCTAAAACTTAATTATTTATGAAGACTTCATAAAAATGTGTACAAATTATTTTATGCTTTTGTAATATGCATAAGTAGATGTATTAATACACAAGACGTTCTTACGGTCTGCAATCTTTCATATACCAAAACAATAGGAGCTTAGTGATAAAAGTGATAGTGGATATTTGCGATTTTATATTATTCTATTTTATTTCACTTTATATTCCTTGAGTTTAATACATCTCAGTCACCCCATCTAAAAGATAGTATAAAAAAAAAAATTAACGTATGCCAATTAGGTTATGGTATGCTAGTCATACTATTTCATAAAAATTATAGGACGCGTTATTTTCAAGTTTGATTTCTATCAACTATACTGTTAGTATCAAATGTTATTCAAAGGAAAGGGCTATATATATAAAATAAGCATATCAAATACAAATCTCTAACCAGTAAACTAAATTTGACATTTCTTTAAAAATAATACTATCTCCGTATTTTTTGTTCTTTACATTTCAAACAGCATGATTAGATTCAAGTTTGGCGTAGTTGATGGGTTATGTTAAATAGACTAAAGTATGTTTAGATTAGTTATAAAATATGATTACTGTAGTTTAATTATATATAAATAATACTTTAATTTACCTAATCCAACCCAACCCATCGAACTATTAATGCCAAACTTAAATCTAATCATGCTATTTGAAATGTAAAAAATAAAAAAATAATATAGAGGTAGTAGTAATTAAATAAATTTGACCTTTGTGAAGGATGGTTTCTGATTTTCGAACTTGGGCTTTATGCGAAGGCCTTGGGTGTATTTTGTGGATAAAGTAGCTAATAGCCCAAGGCCCACATACAGTTAAAAATACGAACATAATCTTTTGTTTAAACTTTCGACTTAAATAGTAGTCTTTGGAGCCAAATGCACTCGTAATCCAAAATTATAACACGAAGAAAGAATCTTATAAGTCAACGCTTATTAAATATTCAAATGGGCCTTATTGCATAAATTAATTAATTAATTAACTGGCGAAAAAATTGGGAAAGTCATTGGAATGACCAAAAGTCGTCTCTATATACAATAATACGACATTAATAAAATGTAAAACGACTTCACCATGTCCATTTATAAATAAGACTCTAAATCTGTAATGCTAACTCATTCAATGAGTTGTAAGTAGAAATCTAGAAATAATGGAGGGTCGTCGCAAAATTGTGATAGCAATGATATTAATTATAGGAGTTTTGGAGCTTTTCCCTGTAACTTGCCATGGCGGCCGGAATCTTGCTCTGCATAATTTCTACAAAATGGAGCATGCAAGAATGGTTCAACGCCGGGGATTTAAAAATATAATTCCCTTCCTTAATTCCAGGATTTCTCCTCCGGTCGCTAATAGAGTCCGTGGTCAAGATAAATCACCCCATACACCGCCCAGAAGCTAGGATCGACATTTGAATATATATTACTATATTAGCTTTTCAATAATTTCTTGTATTCCACTAATCTGGTCATACGATGTGCTCAGCAATAAGGTTGATGGTTTGTTATTGCATTTTTCTTAATTTTTTGTTTAATTCAACAGTAAATTTATTTTAGTTTAAAAAATTATTAAAAAATAATTGATTTATCGTATGAGAGCACCTCATATACACAGGTTGTAGGTAAAAATATACAAATACTTGAGACAAAACCATATGAACAAACTTGAATTTTTCATAAATTAACCATATATAGCACCAAAGATTCAGCTTTCTTGTTTTAAATTACATTTACTTAATGAATTTTGATATAGTTGTTCATTTACAACTCTGTCGGCTCTCTCCTCTCTCTCTCAAAAACTCGTGTTCTCTTTTTCTTTGCTTTCAAGGGCTGTCGCCGGGTTTTTCTTTTTTTTTTTTTTTTTTTGCTGGCAATAGCCAATTTACTCTAAATATAGCCACCTATCTTCTATTATCTTAGTAATTCACTATTTTTTTTTTTTAACCCAACACTCCAAAGTTCATATTTTGTGGGGTTTTTGGAGCTTCAAAGTTAGGTAAATTCTAGAATTGGAAGTCTTTTGGTCCGATCTACTTAGGAACCAAGCAAATCTTCCACCGGCCGAATGCATCTCATCAACCAAAAGGGCATTTTGGTCCCATTCAAGCAAGGACTATAGGATTCTTACTCCGATCTACTCGGAAGGCACGTTAATCTGGTTAAATCTGTTAGTTATGTTGCTAGCTTTGGGATCTGTAATTTATTTTGCTATTGTTATTCTTTTTTTTGGAATGGTTCTTATTCTGGCATCTTGATTTAGAATTTTCCATTTTATTTTATGTTAGTTTGAAAGGCTTTTTAATCTTTTGTGTTCTTGTTTGGTTAGAGTTTCTTTTTGTATTTTATGAGCTATGGTGCTCCTGTAATTGTAGTAGTTGGGTTGTATTGATAATAGTTTGGGATGGTGGTTCTGTATTAGTTTTTTAATAGTAATGGAATTCTATAATCTTTGAAAATAAAAAAAATTAATGAATTTCGATTCCTAAAATTTATTTGTCGAGTAAAAATATAAAAAGTTAAAAGAGGGCACCTTAGAATAATTGAAGCAAATAATCACAATTGGACAGAGCTAATATGAGATATGTACTAATTATTATATTTTTTTAAAAAAAAATCAAAGTAAATAAATGGAAAAGTAGACAAAATTATTAGAGAACCTTACTAATATGGGATATGTACTAATTATGTAAGTAAGACACGATACTCCAAGAATAGGACTGAGAACCCCTTTGATTGTTACAGACCACCATAATATTAACATGAAAATCTAATAGTAATTTAGTCTCAATCTCTAAGAAAGGCTAGAATTCAGATTACTTATAAAGGTGATTAAAATTCATATTATTAAGAAAGGTGATCAAATATATAGAATAAAAAAAAATTTGTTTCTAAATTCCAAATTCAAAACACTTCACAAGAAGGTGATCAGTCTACTTGAATGTTTCTAAAACATGTATTCTACTCAAGAACACAAAGATAAAAGTAAACAACTATAATATTCATAAACTCAAAATATCATAACATAATCCTGTTTTTCCACTTCAAAAGGTTATTTATATGTATCTCTTACACATAACCCTAATAATAAGTAACAAAATATGTTGCACTAAAGCATATGCTACAACTTTTAGGCCCATACATAAGTAATAAATAATGTAAATCCTAATTAAACTATATTTAGTTAAAAACTAATTACAATTAAAATTAAAGAAAGCCGGTCATACACACCTTCATCTCCATTTCAACATAATATTTTTTTCAGTCTTGTGATGACTCTATCAATAACACTCTTAGGTGAGAACTCTGATTTGTAGAGAAAGTATATCGTTGAGAGAACCAATCTTGAGTGATTAATCTTCATAAACAGTTAAACAAATATGGAGTATACTTCGTCAATTTAATGAGGGTAACTATTAAGATATTTATGATAATACACTTGACAAAAAATTAAATTAGTCTAAATCATTAAAAATTGAAAAAAAAAAGGTTTAGTATAAGAAAATATCTGATACACATCATAAATTTTCCTATCCTAGATAGATGAATATGAACCAGCTAAAATTCTAATATTAAAATAAAATAAAATAAAATAAAATATTAACATAATGCATATAAAAAAAAATTTGTTGTTAGTACACGAAATTTGAGATTTCTTTAAATAAAAAACTAGAGGGAAAGAAGTAATAACACTTTCTGATTTTCTTTTTGTTAACCACAAAGTGTCCTGTATAGATATCAATTGTGATCAGCATCTTTAAGCCATAGTTACACATCTAGACTAATTCTCGTTCAAGTCGAATAGGTTTCTTTCGAAAGGCAAAGCTCTAGCCCCTAAGTTTTAAACAACTACTTGTATGAGACGATTTGAATCTACGACTTTACTTAAGCCAGAAAAGTCTTTTATCAATTCACTTGCGTTTTGGGGCATACATATACTCATATAGTAGTGCATATAATAGTATGCTTGTATCCATTAAGAAGAATCATGAATAGATTTTCGAACTTGGGCACCATGCAAAGGACTTGTGAATATATGTAAATCCGGGTTTATTTCTTTTTATATTAAAAAACGGATATGCTCCAGAATTGAAAAGAAAAAATAGCCTCATTAAATTTTAAAAGCATTTTCGGCCATTTTGTTAAAAAAGAAAAACGGTTATTGTACAGTATTGTACAAAACCTTACAATAGTTGTATAAAAACTATACAATAATATAGTAGTTATACAACACTTATATAATAGTGGTACAAAAACTGTATAATAAGTATGAATTTTTTTTAATCCTTGTACAAAAGTAGTACAACAATGTTACAAAAGTATACAATAGTTATACGTGTCTTATTTTTTATTTGTCATTTTATTAAATAAATTAACAAAGTATCTTTTCTTATAAAATAAATTAATTAAGTATTCGTTTTTACTATAAATTAATGTTTATGATATTTTTGAAAAAAAAATTCTTTTCCTAATTATTTTGATTTTGAGGAAATTTCTCTAGAACTCCAAAGCCCCAAGGCCTTGTGTGTATTTTGTGCATGAAATAGGTATATATATATATATATATAGAAAAAATATCCTTTTATATAGGAGTGTTTTTCTATAAATGGCCAATCTTGTTTTTGTTAATTTATTTTCAATCAATTGTTATTTGAACTTAGTATTTTAGCATAATAATTTTTTTTTTTTAGCCTTTACAGCGATCCCAAATACAACCACTTTTAAATTTGAAAACCAGTCAGGAACTTAAAAAAAAAAAAAAACATAAAAACTGATCATATCACTAATAATTTAATTAAAATTTCAAACAATTATTAGTTGCCATTTTAAAAAACTTATCCAACTCCAAAAACTAAAAATCTTATAAAACAACTATTAACTTATTTATATACTGAAATGGTATCAGAAATGAATTGATATTCCAATGTCGAGGAGGCTATGGAAGAAGGATGAAGAAGGCTTCCCCAACTTGTTTTATCAAACATTGGATCTGACCGCAATAATTATAAATTGAAATCGTACGCATCATTTCCATTTAAATATACCATATGTACCAGTAGTCTTACGTTAGTATAATTTTGTCTTGTAAAAGTTTCATTGGATTGGGTCAATAACTGTCAAATCCTGCAACTGTAATCCCACTTTTAAATATTAAAATAATATTAGAAAGAATCCTTGTTCCCTCTTTAATCACCCTATTGGCCCATAATGCATCATCATCATTCATAATTAAACAAAATTTTAATCCAGTATTTGAAAAAGATTACATTAATTTATATTGACATTATCCAATCAAAAGTTAAAAATACAAAATTTATGCCACCTAAACAAAATTAGGCTGGCTGATGAAACATTAAGATGGAAGTAAAATCACCATGGTGTAGCATTTTCAGAAATTGTTAGAAGCTCTTCCAAGTAATCAGCACCTAAATCTTCAAAAACAACTACATTTTCCATTCTGATATTTTCTTGCCCTTTCTTTTTCTTATTTTGTGCTTTTCTATTCATAGAATGTCTCTTTTTCAGTGCAAGAACAGGAGAATGACCTTCTTTGAATTCATAATTCATTTCTTGAAGTGACTCATAAACTTTATCAATAGGAAAATTTAATATAGCTAATGAACCTCTCATTGCTAATGCAGCTTGATCATAAGCTAAAGCTGCTTCTTCAGCTGTATCAAATGTTCCTATCCAAACTCTAACTCCATTCCTCGTCGAATCTCTTATCTCCGCCGCATATTTCCCCCACGGCCGCCTTCTTACGCCACGATAAGCCACTTCTTGAACTGCTTCCTCTTGATAATCACTATAATTATAATTATAATTAGCTTCTGTTGAGTTAACCTCACCGCAATTGCTATAATTATTCGTATTATAATTAGCTTCTGTTGAGTTAACCTCGCCGTAATTGCTATGATTATTCGTAGAGGCAGCTGGGAAATCGGCGGCCTGATTAAGGACTCCGAAGAGAAACATGTCTTGGGAGTCATTTTCGTTGTAAGGAAGAGGTTGGTTAGAGAAAGAATCGAGAGAGCTTAAGGAAGAAGATGATTCAGGAGAAAAATGAGAGTAGCTTTGGTATGGAAAGAAAGAAGAATCCATAGTTTTCTGAAAATTCTTTTGAATTGTGTTGTTGGTGAAGTGGGTTTTTTTTTTATAAGAGAAATGGATTTGAAGGGAGATGGTATATATAGGCAGAATAATAAGAGTAGAAGAGAGTGAAAGTAATAGTTCAAAAAAGGAAGGAAGTGGATATAAACAATATTATTGAAAGTGATGGATTAGATTATTAGATTACATGAATGAATACAGAAATTGCAAATTGGTGGGCAGTATTTTTTTTTCGAAAAAAAAGAGAATAAAAGCTTTTTTTGAGTCGTTAATAATAAAAAAGGACCCGTTAAGGAGCAGTTAATGCACGTGAGTCAAAAAGGGTCCATGTGGGGTATGGCGGCTTGGTCAAATCAGGATATCATTGGTGACGTTAGCTTAGTGATTTCAGGGCTTCTTGGTGGCTACTGAAAGGAAATAGACATGTCTATTGTCATCCACTTGGCACATTATTGATTCCTAATTAATATGCCATGTCTAATGTCTTGCAACTTGTGTCTGGTTCAGTGTTTTCGGATCCCCCAACAAATTTTGAATAACGAACATTTGTCTAAATGTTGTTTGTTACTTAGAAGCTAGCGATCAAATTACCCCATTTTAACAAGATTCAATTTGTGACATTCGAGTGAGATTAAATGAGTGTATGACATTGTTCAAAACTCACTTTTGAGTATTTTTTTTTAATTTAGAAGTTAACTAATTCATTTGTTTGGACTTTTTTTAACTTATAATTTATTTTAAATGCAGTAAAATGCTTTTTTTTATAAGTTGAAAAGGAAAAAAAAAATAGCACAAACAATCTAAATATCCTCCAAATCTAAAAATTTTAATTTTTTTTTTTACAATATATGTGGAATAAAGGAAGAGTAATTAGGTATTGACCTTATAGGCGAAAGAACTCAGCTTAGTAATTACCGGATTTTACTGGAGTCATCTTGGATTCGAGTCTACATTCTCCTTCTCCATAGGTAATGAAAAAAAAACATATTAACCCTATATAGGCCTCTCTCATATTAGGTAATTCAATTATTCAACTAATAATATCATATAAACAAATAGTTTCCTTATAATTTTTTATATTTTGCTTGAATTTGGAAGATAAACTTACGAGAATATTCATAATTTTGAATAAACCCAAATCAAAAAGTCATGTAACTATATGTGATTCCTAATTACAATTCCAAAAAAAAGGGTAAATTATGCATGTTTCAAATGTTCAACATCTATATTAGCCAAGCCAACTTCAAAACATTGTTATGATTAACCAATTGATAAGACAGTCTAGTATCGTATAATCAATGAATGTAGACTGCAAATAAATGCTTCAACCATCAATAATCTATAAATAAATAAATATTCATTATTAATCAATTTAAGACTCAATTATTATTATTTATTCAGGACGGAATTCAAAATCCTTGACTAGGAAAGGAGTTGAATATTTCTTTGATTCAAAGACCATGGTTTGATTACAAAGCTTATTTGTCTTCCAATTTCTTATGTAAGATTACTATTTGGTCTTCGATAATGTCTTGACCAAATTGTTCATTCTTGATTCTTACTTTACTTTATCAAAAGTGGATTTTTTTTTTTAATCATTTTTCCCACCATAGCCACACGAGCGGTTGATTTTAATATACTACAAAATACATATTCTTTAAAAGTTCCACTCGGTAATCATTAATTGGTTTTCTGTAAATATTTTTTTATTGGTTTGTTCATATGACTATTTGTCATATTTTAATTTAAAATTGGTAAAAAGGGG
>CATIWJ010497697.1:0-12926 GCA_949640765.1 Croton laevigatus | reverse complement strand
TGAACCAACTCCCCTCGACGAGAGCTACAACCCTGTAAGCTCAGAATTTTGATTTGATGCACAGATTTTAAATTCAATTTTTCAAATTTCCTACCCTATTTCGGTTGCTCTGTTTCTCTGTTCTTTCTTTTCTTCTTTTCTCTCTTTTTTTTTTTTATATTTTTGCTCTTAATTGATTCTTGTCCGTTTTGTGATCTCAAATCACAATTTCAAACCTCATTTATTTCTTACTTTACCCTAATCTTATCTTATAAATTTTTAATTAATATATTTTACTTATTTATTATTTATTTTTTTTTTAAATTTATAACTATTGTTATTATTATTATTATTAATTTTTATTTTAAATTATAAGTTATTTTTATTATTATCGAAAATAATATCTACACTAGTCCGTACGACTCCGCTACTTCTAAACTCCCGAATTTTAAGTTTCCGAGTATTACATATCATTCATTATAGATTGGCATGTACTAGTTATATTAGAAGATTAAATTATCTGAATACATGTGTAGTTGTTATTTGTATTATAAAAAAAAAACTTGAGGTGATTCTTAGTATTTCATATTAAAGTGTATGAGATAACGTAGTTAAGAAGTCGCGTGACACTTCAGTCTGACTTATTTATAAGTTGGATTTGGGGTGTTACACGAAGAGTTCAGATCTGCTAATTTTTAGGCATTTTTGTTTTCATGTTGTTTTTTTTTAATTTTCGGAACTTTATTTTTTTTATTAAATATATTTTATAGTTTCAACTAATCTGTATCATTTGTATATGTGATTGTATTGGATTGGATTGGATTGAATTTATTAAAATTTCATAGCCTTAGATCTGTATTTGGAACGAAAGACACCGAGCAAATCGTTGAAGAATGTGAATTTATGGGATTGAACAGTGGCTGTTCTTATTTTCCAAATAAATTGGCGAAGAAAGGAAATTCAGTTTTTCAATGAATCAAACCGATTTATTCGGTTTCATATTCGGTTTTTCATTCCACAATTCGATTTTCGATTTTTAAAATAAGATTCGGTTTTACATTCGATTTTATTGTTTTGGTTCGGTTCGGTGAATCGAACCAAAAATCGAACCAAGTTTGAACATCCCTAATTGTAGGCCGCTTTTAACGAAACAATATAATATTTTGGTTAAATGAATTTAACGTAATAAGAATAAATAGTGCCTATTGTCTTGTCTCACCTCTGGTTTAATAGTTGAATTCGATTTTACATCTATTTCTCTGAGTTGATGTGAAATTGAACCGGATAGGCTGTCGATTTCCAGTTTAATTGATCCAACCGGTTCGATTTTGATAACAACGGGAATAATAGAGCCCATTGTCTTGTCTCGCAACAATTATTTGTTCAAATTTTCAAGTATGGGAGGAGACATTTTCATGTCTTCTTTTTTCAAATGAAAGTATTTCTTTTTAAAAAATAGAGCCTGACCTGACTAAAAGTCTCACTTCCAAACTTCTAAGACAATTTTTTTTTTTAAAATATAAGTCATCAGATTATTTATACAAAATTTCGACATCAAATACAATAGCTAATAGTTTTTAGATTTTAGCTTTAAATTACATTTTAGATACAACTGCAAATTTAACAGTATAGATTTTTTTTTTATCTAATTTATAGTACAGAGTAAAAATTCAAAAATTGTAACCTATTGCATTTGATTTTGAAATTTTATATAAATGATCAATGTGACTATTTTAAAAAAAAAAAAAGGCAAAAGTCTTAAAGTCTCTCTTCGAAACTTTTGGCCTTACCGTAAAAAAATAACTACTCCCTCATTTTCAAAAGAAATATCCTAATTTTTACTTTCACTTTCACAAATATTAAGAAATGCTACTCATGTATTGTGACAACAATTTGCTCCTTCCTAATCAAGGATTTAAATAACGGTAACAACCACAATCGCGGTCGCATGTAAAGGTAACGATAATAGACTTATTGTAGTGATAAATAACGGTAATGGTCTGCAAAGTTGCAAATTTTTTTTGAAAAACTGTAAAATTTTGGAATCAATATATTTTAAAGGTGTTCATGAAAAAAATAAGCATATAATAATTTAATAAGCATAACTGCAATACAAAAATATTAATTATATTGTCTCACATAATAATTATACATATAATATTATAAATCTATTAAATAATGCATTGTTTCACATCATAATCATACACACAATACCATAGAGATTATAAAAAGTACAAAACAAAATAAATATTGAAGATATAACATATATAAAATAACATAAATGCCAAAAGGAGTATTTATGAGGTATAAAAGAAGATGCACTTTCATCTTCTTGATAAGGGCACATATAGGCTACAGGATATGCAAACAAACTATTTATAAAATTAGAATAGTTAGTATCATTTTCACGAGCATTTAAAAATTTAATTTTTTAGATAAGGTTGTTTTTTTATTATTATATAATTTTTAGTTGTCAATTGATTTTATTTTTACCTTTGGTTATTTTCAGTATTTATAAATGAACAAAATAAAATTACTCATCTTTTTTTTTTTTTTGTTCTTTTTCTAGTTAAAATGAAATAATATTTTTTATATAAAGCATAGTGTATAGACATATAACTACATAATATTCAAAATATATAATGTTTAATAATAATAATAATAATAACTGTTATTTTGCAGTAGGTAACAGCCGTAACTATTAAATAACGGCCATAACGACTACAATTTTTTATAACTGTTAAAAAACGGTAAATAACATAACCGGCAGGAAAAAACCTTAAAATAACCGTTGTTAGGCCGTTATTTAAAACCATGTTCCCAATGCATAGAAGAGGAATATTATTATTATTATCACTGAAGACAACGTTTGTCTTGTTCTGGTGTACAACATGAAATTATGCTACAAACATGCATTGTTACCGTTCCTTTCTAACTCTACTCTTTTTCTTTCCAATATGTATCTCTT
This sequence comes from Croton laevigatus, assembly GCA_949640765.1. Classification (NCBI taxonomy): domain Eukaryota; kingdom Viridiplantae; phylum Streptophyta; class Magnoliopsida; order Malpighiales; family Euphorbiaceae; genus Croton; species Croton laevigatus. Next base: position 9,979 of record CATIWJ010497697.1, on the reverse strand, counting down.
TACTTAAGCTATTTACAATTCATAATAACTGCTGTTTTTTTCTGTATCCTCCCCTTATTATCATTGTTCATCATCCTACCTGCAAATCAGTAATAATATTAACATTAATCATTAATTTGTAATCACAAATATCATATAATAATAAATTGTTAAATTTTCATTAAATGCCTAATTTTTTTTTTTATTATCAATGTCCAACATTTTGGACATGATTACATGTTATTAGGATAATAGGATTTAAAAGCCTAATAAAATTTAGAATTGGGGACTATGATGAAACGTACCTCCTGCAGGTCTAAATCTTCTGGTAGTTTTTGCAGTTTGAGGGATGAAAACCCCAGTTCCATTCCCACTTCTGCTCCACAAATTCAAAAGCCAATTGGGTGCTGAATTATTATATGAAGCATTTTGTGCTTCCCACCACCAAGGGAAACATTTACTTCCATGTTGAAATGCAAGAGAGCAACTGTTGCTCCTTAATCTGCTTGAGTTTGAACAAACTCTATTCGTTTGAGGAACAAAATCTCCATTTTCATTATCATCAGCTGTCAAAAGCAAAATCTGTCTTTCCATTTCAATGTAAAATGGATCATTATCATCACACAAACTTTCATCAACATCATCCAATTGAAGATTTTGATTCTTGAATTCCATCGTAGAATCTTGATTTGAATGGAAAAACTTGAATTTATTAGATAATAAAAATGGGATTTCCGATGTTATATATATATAGAGCAAATTAAAAAGAAAGAAAGAAAGGTACATTGTTTAGGGTCAAAGCTACTTTAGATAGAGAAATAGAGATTTGGTGAGTCCAATTTTTGTATGTTAGTGAGTGTTTCATGAATTAGTGGAATTAATTTGGAGTAGTTTGAACCTGAACTCTATAGGAGTTTAAGGATAAGTACGTGAATTAATTATATAATAATAATAAGCTAATTAAGGGTTGATTTCAGTTGATCAAACAAATGTGAAAATAGGTAAACACCAAGTGAAAGAATCAATAGCCGATGGACTACTTTGGTTGGGCCTTGAAATTATAAAACTATATGCCTCTGTTTGGATGGTCAAAATTATAGACCATCCAGCACCACCTAACTCTTTTTCATATTGTATTTTCTGGATTTATAAATTGTTCTTTCGAAAATCACCTTTTGTTACTTACCATACCCAAGCTTTTTTCTTTGTAGGATTCAATATGGCGGACTTATAGTAATGGAACTTCAAAATTAATATAGGTCACTTGTTTATTTTAATTTTTTCATATAAAACTTCCAAAAAAAAAAAAACTATAATGATAATGTATGATTTTTCAATATTCCTATTAAGTACTATCAACTAAGTACTTACAAACTAAACTGAAGTTGGAATGCAAACTTCTATTTTTCCTTTATCATATCACATACCATTTCAATGAAATATTCGCAGAACAGATATGACTACGTACCACATGTTTTATAATGTTACAAGTTCGGTGATGGAATAATTGAAGTGGGTGGGACCTAATTTGAGTCTTTACCCATCACATTTTGTTATACAAATCAAATTTAACCTAAAATCATTTTGTCTTTACGCCATCCTATATTATCTTAACTTCACTTCCAAACTTATTGTCTTAAATGTAATTTTCATAAAATTAAGATTAAAGAGTTATTAATCCTAAAAAACGTAAAACATTTCATTTTTTTTAAGAAAAAACATTTCATAATTATAATTAGATATACTATTTTGTACCCATTCTATGTCTTATCACCCAAAAAATAAAAGGAGACAAGAAATTAAGTCTCATTTGAACTGTCTGCTCTAGTCACAAATATATGATATTAATTTAACTGAAACATCCATTTGCTGAAAAAATTGAAAAATCATCCGATCAATTGATTTTTTTTTAATTTTTCGCTAAACAGATGTTTTAGTCAAAATTAATGCTACATTTATGATCAAAACAAAAAAAGGATTTTGGTGAGATATGATTTGTTAATTTTCGTCATAGTTTATTGGAAAAAAACACAAAAGGACAAAATAATTTTTTTAATATATATATATATATATATAGGACAAACCATATTTTTTCCTTATAATTATTTTCGAGAAATATTGTTCTATAATAATAACAAATAAATTAGTAAAAGCAAACAAATTTTTGACTTGTTAATGATGCGTGTTTAGAGTGTTTGGTATTCTATTTTGGTCGACCAATTATTCCATTTAGAGGCTGCATCAAGGCTTACCGTTATCTCCATATTTGTTTACTTTTAGAACCATCTCATTTAGTTTTTAAACAAGCTTTTATCCTTCTAGTGGCTTGTGAATGGCTTATTTTAAAAACAATTTAAAATAGAAAAAAGAAAAGGTATATAAGGAGCGACACAATTGAAAATTTAATTTGATCTTTTAACAAAGCACAACAAATTTATGAAGAGAAATTGAAAATATTTAACTTCCCAAGACCGAGTCTATATCAAGAGTATCTACAATATAATGAAATGACCAGAACTGTAATAATCTCCAATCTTGCGTACAAAAAGACATATAGCATGAACTAAATAAGGACATGGCTAGTTCGGCTGTCCGAATTGCCAAGCCTCACACTGCGATTAACTAAAATCGAAATTTGAGAAAGCCGGTCTTGTTCAAGTTCAAAAAATATATAACCCATAACTGTAATTGAATCGTAATCGAAGGGAAACCGCTGGCTAAATTGCAAATCCGCTGACTCGTCCATGAATCACTGAGCCTTCATTCGCACATAAATCACCGGGGGCACAATCTGATTGAGGTTCACTATCATCTTAAACCGTGAACTGCCGAGCCTTGAATTGAATTCGGACTGCCCAAACCGTGGCCACATCTAATTGAGCATGTACCAAACCTTCTTTATTAGAATTTCTTTTTCTTAAAATATTAAAAAAAATTTATGTTAAATTATTTTGCAGCAACATCTACGTACTAGTGACACGGGTCGACTAGTCCCGAACTTTTCCGACCGTGTGGCTCCTAAGTACAATGCTTAGTCAAGCCTTTTCCCAATGAAGAGAGCTTACTAGCAAGCTTAGAAAGCTAAGACAAAGAAGCAAGGAGACTTAAACTTATGTATGAATTCTTTGTATTGCTTAACTCAAACTTGATGCTTACAAATGAAGGCTTTGGGGTATTTATAGGCCAATGTGTGACTAAGATATTTACATGATTTTTGTAGATAATTTCAGCAAAGGCTATTATCTATAATATCCTAGATAATTCTAGAAAATTACAGACAAAGCCTAAGTTTGGGTAACTTACAAGACAATTCCACACAAGTATAGAATATTCCAAAGCCTTTAAGGCCTTGGCCAAAATATTCAATCTATCCAAGGCCCGTGTGGGTCTACTCATGGTGTGCGGGGCTCGAACGCCTATTATGTGGCACTAGTACAATATTAAAAATGAATTGACCAACGATTAACAAAATTAAATCAAACAAAATCAACGTTAGTCAAATTTAAAAGAAAATAAAAAAAAAAGTATTAGCAAAATGTCTGATAGCCAAAAACTGAAGATAATGTATGTCTCCTCCACTACATCCGTGGGTTTGGAGGCTTTTTAGATCCCATAACCAATTAACTCTCAACTTGAGGACTATCACACATTATTATTATTATTTTATTTTCATAATCAAATCAAATGACCAACTTTTCATAATTGGGGAAAAAAAAAGGGAAACCCGCACGAACAGTTGCTAACGGTTTATTTGATTTCATCAAGCGACACGTCGTTTTGCAATCCATTTATTAAAGACAAACCATTCTTCACTAGTCAACTTACGATTGCAATTTACAACAATGTATCCGCCACCCGTTTCTAACAATGACATCCAGAGAGAGTTATCATTCGCAATACCCTCTGCACCGCCACTTCCACCGCCTCAGGGGCCCATCAAAACCAACGGCATTACACCCAATTTCGCTGCTGTTCCCAACAATTTCCATACACCGGTGGCTTGGTCCACCGGTCTTTGTGATTGCTTCGACGATATTACTAGTTGTAAGTATATCCGTTATAATTTTTCCGGCATATATTTAACTTACATTATAATTACAAATTTCCTATTTCACTTTCTCTAAATTTAAATTGTGGGTGCATGAGTTGATAGGTTGTTTAACGTGGTGGTGTCCGTGCATTGTATTTGGACGAATTGCAGAAATAGTTGATAGAGGATCAACTCGTAAGTTTCAATTTGAAGAATATAAATAAGTATATATATGGTTATTTGGTGGATTAATAAGAAAATAATAATAAATGCAGCATGTGGAATAAGTGGAGCAATGTACACGGTGATAATGTGTTTGACGGGATGGGCATGTTTGTACTCTTGTTTTTATCGGTCAAAAATGAGAGGTCAATATTTTTTGGAAGAAAAGCCATGCTCAGATTGTTGTATTCATTGTTGCTGTGAAGGATGTGCTCTTTGTCAAGAGTATAGAGAGCTCTCCAACCGTGGCTTTCTCATGTCTATAGGTTTTTTTTTCTTTCCTTCTTATATAATGTTTTGTATATTTTAAAAGATAATTGAAGTGAAATTATTGAACAGGGTGGCATGGGAACATGGAAAGGCAGAGACGATTAGCTGCAACTGCCCCAACTATAGAGGGAGGCATGACTAGATAGATAAAAGTATTTTGTGAAGATAGAGAAGATATTTGAAATTTTGAGGATAATATACTTCAAAGAAAGAATAAACATATACATATTCTATTCCTCAATTTGCATGTATTCCTGACAACATATTCTCATCCCAATTACATGAAAATTGAGAATCTTGTTTTCAATTCCCTGAAAATTATTTATTCTGGTTTTCTTTCTGTCCATGATTAAATAGGATTGTGGTTTCGTTCTGGACATGCAGAGCATCCCTGTACAAACGATGGGCTCCCCATCCATCCTGGAATGGATTATAAAAAACTCAAATCAGAAATAAAAAATAATGATAGTATCAAGATTTTATTATCGATGCAATTTCTAGGATATTAGTCACAAAAAAACTTTTAATTTTAGCATATAACATTTTTCTGAATAAAAATGATCTTAGTTCCATCCTCACAAAATACGTTAAGAAGTAGAAGCTTTCACCTTCAATTTGTATTGTCGTAGTGACAATACTAGCTCCAATTTTTAAGTTTTTAGCTAAGGTCAAAAGGGAAAAAATGGGAAAAGCTCATGGAAATAAAATTGGGCACCATTATTATATGCCTTAAATTTAGTTTTGCATGTTTAGGGTTGCGTGTCTTGTCTATTAAGTCAATCAATAGACGGCTAATTTTAGACCGTTCGCTCATCTTATTTTCCCATTAATTGCAATTTGTTCAATTTACCAACCCATTTTGAAATTAAAATCAACTCAAATTTCTGCCTCTTTATTTATGGGTAGGATAATGTAGTTATCAATATCTTAGGCAGTGGCGGATCTATAGCAAGCCCTAAATGGGCAACCGCTTATCCTCAACTGAAAAAATTTTCTTCTTTGATAGTAATTTATTGAGATATAGTATCGTTTATGTTAAAAAGTTAAGAAAATAATCGAACATAAGTAGATATTTAAAATAAATTTAAAAAATTTTAATAATTGAATATATATATATATATATATATATATATATATATATATATGAAATAAGAATTTTTAGAGTGAATTGATTATTATTTTAATAACAACCTAGCTATGCATATGCATGAATGTAAATGATTATAAAGCTTGACAGTTAAAAGTTTCAACTCTCAATAGTGCACTTAATGTTAATAATATGGGTTGATGTGATTTGTCCCATGGGGGGAATATTGAAGAGCAATTGCAAGTTTAATGGCGGACCTCAAAACATGGATGCAACCATTCTCTTCTCTACATACCTATAATTAGTCTATCCATCCCCAAACCCCAATACAAAATAGAAAAGCTAATTTGACATTCCATGTGATATTTTTTGCTTTTGGCTTACATTTATTGAAAGCAATTTCGTAAGAACAGTTTAAAAGCTAAAAACAAAGAGAAATAGTCATATCCAAGTCACGTATATATCCTCTCTTCAAGCATTCCCTTATTAAGCTTTTAGGGTCTCTTTAGTGTTTAGTGCGTGTAAGAAGAAAAAAGAGAACAGAATGCTCCACTTTGATGGGATGAAAAGATGTTACTGGAGATTTCGACCCCCACTTCTACTTTCCTCTCTATAGTCAACAATCTCACGCCACCACTTCTATACTACACATCATACCCTTTTTGACCCTTTTTTTCATATTTTTGCTAAATTAGGACAAACAAAACTAATTATTATAAGAAATTGTTCTATCTTCTAAAAATAATTTATCTTATTCTTTATTTAAAATCTTGATTCGTAGAGTGAAAAATACATTAGTTTCTTCATAAGTGGATGGGTTTGACTATTTTTCTTCAAAAATTTGAAGGTCAACCATCTAGGCTATATGGAGACTTGAGGTAGAGACGTGAAATTTTGTGATTGTGCTTTTTTTGACGTTGTTTTGTGATTATGCGTTATGATGCAAGAATTTTCCAGTAATGGGAATTAATTAATAAATAATTAATTTGGTTTCTTCAATTTAGTTGGTTGGTTTGCTGAATTATAATAAAACCCAACCCTGACCTTGGTTAGCCACGTGCAAATCTAAAAACAACAGTCAATTACCAAAAATCTAGTTCTTCCGACTATATAATAACATTATTGATGATAAGAATACACTCATGAGTTGATTTTATTGTTGAATCAAAAGCGCACCGGCCATAGCCTAATAATAATACTACTTCTGAACAAAAAAAAAAAAGACTTTAGGGCTTTGGGTAGGTGATAATAATTAAGATTTTTTATTTTGTGTTTGTATTTAGACGATTTTGTTCTTTGTCTTGTAGTGGTCTAATGGAATAAAAACTAGAAAGACATTGACCTAATCAATAAAGACTACGAGAATTCATTTAAATTAGATTATGTCTTCACTTAATATAACCCAAAAATCTATTCACAATCAAGTTATACCAATTGCCACTTATATCAATTCGACTAAACAATTATGAATTTATCCTAGTTGATTAACTATGTAAATTCCTATTTATGGAACAATGAGCTCTTTTTGATCAAATAACAAAAAATCACTAAAGATATATTTTTCCAATAAGTCACAGAAAAGACATAAATGTAATATAAATCAAAGAGTATTTAAAGCACGTTAAGATCTCACAATCATAAAGAATTTCAACCTTGAATTATCCTTTAATTGAAAAGGGAAAGTTAGCCATACGTGGCCATGAAAAAACACATAAAAGAATATGAAAATAAAACCTAAAAAACATAATAATTGTAAGGGTGAGTAAGAATGCCCTCCTAAAAGCCTAAATTACACTAATAAAAGCTAGGGATCACATTAATATAACAAAATTGGCTAACAAAATAGTGTTTAAGCATCCTTCCTAAGCTGCCAATTAAGCTTAATTCGTCAGATAAGGTCGTGGGCCAACGACCCAATTAACTTTAGTCAGCAATAGCTGCTCTACCCATTAGTCTTGTCCAAGGGTAATTCCTGATAGCGTCAAAAAATGTCCAAGCAACTTTCAGCTTCATTTCCTATGTTTCAAAACTCATTCAATTATGCTCATTTTTCTTCCTTTTTGTCAAATACAATAATTTCTAATCAAAATAAGAAGACTAAATAAAATATCATATTTAGGCATACTAAACATCAAATAAGCATAAGATTAGAGATTAAAAACATGTTGTATTCGCAAGCTATCAAAAAAATAGTCACAATAAGAGAACGATAAGAGGAAGATGGACACAGAACTTGATGAGAGATGAAAAAGAAGAGAGTGAAAGAGAAGGCATTGAAGAAATAGAGAAAAGGAGAGAGAAAGACTTCGCGAAAAGGTCGACAGCTGCTGGTCGGTTATGAAGGCTGTGAGAGAGATGAGATTGGGACTTGGCAGGCATGACTGTGTATGTGTTAAAGATGGGGGACAAGTGAAGAGAGATAGAGATTAGGGATTAGGGTTTTGTTTTTCTACATAAAATAATGGGTGAGGTGCAAAAACAGTAAAACAATGTCGTTTACTTATTTAGATAAAATGGGTAATTCAGTCGAAAAGCTTCTTAGCTGATTATTTTTAAATTGGGTGAAAATTATACCTGTTTTAGTCGAACTTGTATTACAGATATTTTTATCCAACCTGTTTTGACTGAATTATTCATTTTATCTGTTCTGCCCAACCAACTGCTCACCCATATTTATATCTAACTTTTAATTAACTATATATTAACTATATACGAAGTGAAATGACACTTTCACATTTACCAACGACCCATATGGAAATTGGTGGCCCATATTCGCATAGTGTGACTTATAATTAGTTTCTATTCCATACATATTATAAAATGTAAGAAATATTAAAATAACTTTTCTAAATTATAGTCAAGATTAAATATTAAAAAAAGGGGTTATTACAAGGGTCTCCTTTGAAAAAAAAAAAAAAAAGATTATCATAACACGTCAGTAAAAGTCAATCAATGCTTACAAATAGGAGTGTTTTAGACGAGGCAGCGCCCACCACCACCACTACCAACTCCTCCGCGGCCTTTCCCCCACAAACCTGCATCACGTGAAGACATATGGCTACTTCCCATTTTCCCACTTGGCGACTATTCATTGGATAAACTTTTCTTATCTGTTTTTCATTTCCCCCTGTGCCTATTATTTATACACTACCACTTCCTCTCAAAATCACAAACAATTACTTCAAAATAATTCTGCTCTCTCATATTCATTTTCCACTATTTCGCTTTTCTTCTCTATAATATAACCAGAAGAACAACAATGGTGGCAGCAATTCAATTAGACTCAAGCAACTTAAGCTTGCAGATTGGCAAAAATTGTCACGACCAAATCGTTACAGAAGAAATCGATGGCCTACTTAAAGTATACAAAGGTGGGCACGTAGAAAGATCTCAGATAGTTCCATGTGTTCCTCCCAACTTGGCTTCAGAGATAGGCGTCACGTCCCGTGATGTAGCCATTGACAAGTTGACCAACATTTGGGCACGATTTTACGTCCCAACTTCCTACTCTCTTGGTAATCTTAAGCTCCCATTAATTGTGTATTTTCATGGAGGTGGGTTTTGTGTGGGGTCTGCTTCTTGGATTTGCTACCATGAGTTTTTAGCAAGATTAGCTTCAAAAACACATTGTTTAATCGTGTCTGTTGATTACCGTTTAGCACCAGAAAACCCTCTTCCTGCAGCTTTCGAAGATGGGATTATAGCTTTAATGTGGTTAAAAAAACAAAGATTAAGTGAAGAAAATAAATGGTGGTCTGAAAAATGTAACTTTTCTAAAATATATGTAGCGGGTGATAGCGCAGGTGCTAATATAGCTTATAATATAATTACAAGGCTAAGTAGTAGAATTATAGATATAAAGCCAATATCTATAAAGGGTATGATTTTAATTCAGCCATTTTTCGGAGGAGAAATTAGAACAAATTCAGAAAAATATTCAGTACAGTCACGTAGGTCAGCTTTGAATTTGAAAAGCTCAGATACATATTGGAGACTAGTATTGCCGCGTGGAGCTAATCGGGACCATCCATGGTGTAATCCAGAAAAGGGGTTAAAAATGGAGAAATTAATGGAAATTGAGATAATGGTGTGTATAGCAGAAATGGATATACTAAAAGATAGGAATTTGGAGATGGTAAATGAATTATGGAAAGCAGGGAAAAAGGTGGAGTGTGTAGTGCATAAAGGAGTAGGACATGCCTTTCAAGTTTTAAGTAAATCCCAATTATCGCAAACTCGAACTGCTGAAATGATGTCTCAAATTAAATCCTTCATCAATTAATTAGTGAATGCTTCTATGTTAAAATAAATAAAAATAAATAAATAATTAGCGAATGCTTATTAATCCTTGTATTATAGTTTTAATTTTTTCATGTATTTACTTTTTTTTT